>JAJMIG010000002.1:13959-183884 GCA_030583365.1 Sugiyamaella japonica
GGGGGGGGTGGGGGCCAACCCACGGGCGCGTGCGCGGCTGAACAATTCTGTTACCCAAGCACCTGAAATAATATATATAATATAAATACAAACAAGTCAAGTCTGAGATATTTATTACTTGAGATCCCCACTGTAGGACGTGTTCTTGGCTAGACTTTTCAGTTTTTTTTTATTTCTATTTTCCGTAACTGGGCTTCGCTTTCGTTAATTGTCGCACTCTTCATATCCAACAGGGCTTTTGATCCATCCATGTCACATGAGTATCGTGGAGGTGCCCATTCAAACCGACCACCTTTTGGACATTGCCCGCCATGAGCTGGCTCGTGGTTTGGAAAACTCTTCAAATGTCTCGGACTCGGTCAGTATAGGAGCCAGCAGCACTCCTACCAAGACGCCGGCTATTCCTATGAGAAGACGAGGTCGCCGGTCGTCGTCGTCAGGGTCGAGAAATGACATGCTCATTAATATTTCGAGCCCTCTATCAATTCCTGCGTCGGATCCCAGTCCGGGTCTTCAGGAACCAGATGATTCTTTTGAGTCTGCTACCACGACGACGACGACCACGACCACGACGGTACCCACCACTGGCACCACCGCCACCACCCCAGCAAACGGAGAAGATGATATCGATTATGAAGAAGAAGACACAGAATTATTGGACGACGTTGAAATGCAGTTAACTTCGCTAAACATTGCATCAATACCTGCCCAACTTATTGATCTCATCCGAGACAAGGTCACGAAATTGAGTTTGCGCGATAATTGGATCGTCTCACTGCCCCCTCAGTTTCATGTCATGTCTCAATTGACTTATCTAGATATAAGCCATAATCGACTCCAGGAGTTCCCAGCCATTCTGTGTGAATGCCGCCGAATCGGCATTCTCGACATTTCCGGAAATCACATCAAATCACTACCGCCGAATATAGGCAATCTGGCCGAGTCGCTCAAGGTTCTATCGCTGTCCAACAATCAATTCAGATACTTGCCTACCTGTATTGCTGATATTGTGGACCTACAGTTTTTGGAGATTGACAACAACCCGCTTGAACTGCCGCCCGAGTCGGTCATTCGATCCAAGGCGCCAGACGAATGGATCTTGAATATCAAAAACTACCTAGCAGTCAATAGAGACCATGTTCAGTCTCTGATCGACAAGCAAGAACAAGCAGCGTTTTCAGACGGTGCTGCTCCAGATACACACATTTCACCTGTTTCAGTGATACCTCCCATCCCACTGACTTCACCACACCAGCCGGTATTCCAAAATAACACAAACATTCCCGAGGACAACAGTACCACCACCACCACAACCACTAATACTGGATACCCCTCTCCATCCTCACCAAAGAACGATTATACTCCCACCGCACCATTGCAAGTATCTACCATGAATACTGCTATGACCTCACCAGCCAGCGCAGTATCACCAACTATCAGCAATAACCCACCATGGTCGTCGGAACGAAATAGAAGCAACAGCGAAAGCCAGGTCTCTTCACGAGCTGCAAAGCGCATGGGGTTCATTATCAAAAAGCGTACTAGTCCAACTGTCCCACAGGAAAGCGGCTTTGCGGACAATACTCCACCCATCGTTGCCATTTCCGCCAATTCCACCGCCTCACTCCCTGCTTCCTCCAGCATCAATACTGACCCATATCTTACAGAGACCAATCACATTCGCGCTCAGAGTCATGACAGTGTTTTCGAGCTCGTCCATGCCACCTCGACGTCGACTAATGAGAGCCCACCGGTTACGCGAAGTCGAGCAGGCTCGACCTCGGTGGGCGTGTCGTCTTCATTATCTACATCTCCCGTGCTAGGGGATTCGGCGCCAGGTGCTTATTTCCGGAGACTGAGCACGCTTCCTGAGGAAATGCGTCCAGTGGCTAATGACCATGTACACTATCAGATCATGGAGGTTGCTCGTAAGGTTCTATTTAGCAGCCATGAGTTTCATGACATTGTTCGTCGCTGTAGCGCTTTCTGTACCGACAAGCAGCTGGCATCAAGACTCAATAGCTTATTGCAGAATGTGCGGGCGAGTTTTCCTGAACTTGTATCTGCTTTAGAACATAGCGACAGTCTCATCAGTGGGGAAAAGGGATCACTTGAACATGCCGAGGCCACTGTCAAACTCAAGCAGTCTGTGATCAGATGCTCAGACTCCATTCGTGAACTGTGCCAGTTTTTCCGTCTAAACATCGACAAGCTCATTACATTTATTGATGTCAAGTTTGTTCGCACCATGATCATGATTGCCTTTGCCTCGTTCAACGAACTGTACAATGCGTGGCAGTTGTTGAGCGATTCACAACCGACAACCTCGAATGACTCGTCAAATACTACAGCGGATGACCAACTCTACGAACGCATCTACTTTGCTGCCAACGCTGCTCAAACCGTACTTGGACAGTTGACAGAGGCCATTTCAAAGAGCGCTACCGCGTCTGTTCAAGGCCAGGGCCTGGGAATCACCCCGGCCGTCGCCAGCAAGGTCAAAGATTTAGCCAACTGCTGCGTTCCAGGAGTCGATGTTACGCGACGTCTCAAACAGCGAATGGATGTTATGATTGACACTGGCAAACTGGATCGGAAAAAGTTCTGGGACGACACCAATGCATTTCTCAAGGCCATAATAGCCATTCTCGCCTCCACAAAGACCGCCATGACCGACTTGCCGTTTCTCAGCGATGCCCGCCAGAGTCTCTCCACGCTGGCGCGAGTGGCCAAGGAGATCCCAGTTCTGCTCGAGTATTCCTCGTACCGAATTCTACAGATGAACGACCAATCTGGCAACAACCCCACTGCTTCTAATTCAGCGGCCACTGTGATGTCGCCCATGTCTTCTACCTCCAACACAAACCTTCTCACCAACAACTCATCCGCCTCCATGACATCTACGGTCTCCCCTCCTCTTTCCACTCCCCTAGTGGCTGCTCTTGGGCCTGCTGCTCAGGCCGTCATGTCTCCTTCCTACCAGACCACCGGGCATCCTTCGTCTCCATTCATCCCTCCCGGAGCTTGAGACCGCGGTCCTGCCCTGGGGTCTCTGCCTCCGGCGGCTGGGCTCCGCCCAGACCTGGTTGCTCGCTTCGCTCGGGGACCGGGGTCACAGTACCTTTTTTGCATATGATATAATATATTTGTATAATCTACTGTTGACTGAGCCCATGGTCGCGATCCTGCGCAGCCGTGCCAGGGACGCGTTATCACGTCAAGAAACTCATGTCCGTTTGTTGACAATACTCAAACCCATACAATGCCGTCTCATGACATCCATTCGGCTGCTTTGTTTATCAATAATGCACTGGTTTCCAAGGGATACATCCGAGACTCGGAGAGACTTGTGTTTGCCGACACAGACAAACGAGCAGATGTAAACAACACCCGCATCATCAATACTATTTACGCTCTGCTGAATACCATTGAAAATGACTCTAGAACCAAGGAATCCAGTAAACAGAGATTGAGCGTACTAGAAAAGGACCTCGAACGTGAGACGACTCTCAAGACCAGACTGGAGTCCAGATACGAAGGTCTGGAGAAACAGCTGCAGGCAGCTCGACGTGCGACCAATAGTGTCGAGCTGGCGCTCGAAGATGAAAGGAAAAAGTGCCACGATCTGAAAGAGTCGCTCTTACGTGCTCATCATTCGGCACAGCAGCTGAAGTTACAGAGTGCAAATGAATTACGAAGACGAGATATGGAACTCGCATGGCTGAGAGAGCGAATCCGCGATCCAAGAAGAGCATCCAAAAGCTTATCGGAATTCTCGTCTAAAGTACCAACTGCTATATCTGGTTCACTTGTTTCTAAAGACCTTTCAGTACCTAGTAACGGTAATATTATCCCGTTCAGCCTGCATAGCGAGTTGTCTTCCACGACGACCGCGTTGTCACAAGAACTCACGTCTTTCAACTCGGAACTGATTCTAGAGAACAAAATGCTGTTGTCGCTACTGAATAAAGTGAAAAACACCATTTTCAGCTTGACAGAAGGACGAATTCACGAGAAGCTGGCAGGGTTTGAGTTTACTGCAAATGGTAACACGAGTGATTCGGCAGGCGTAGCAGTTCGAATAGCCAGCACCCAGCGACTGGGAGAACAGGTCCTGGCATCCATTTCTCACATTCGTGATATTCTCAACTCGCCGAATTTCGTGTCTCTGGCAGAGTTAAAAGAAAAGGAGCAGATTGCAGACTCGCTAAGAGACCAGTTAAAGGAGGTTACGGCCAACTGGGAAAAGGCTCTGAAGACTATGGATCAATGGGGAGCCTATAGAGAGAGTAAACGGTTTAACAAGACAACCATAAACGGTTTAGATAAAGAGAATCAAAGAGAAAAAGAACCCGATAAGGAGAATGGAAATGAAAAGGAGCAGCAGGTAAAGACAGATGTCAACGTGCTTTCAAAGGGCCTGTCTACTGCTGCGCAAACCATGGCTGCGATAATCGATTCCAAGCAGGCAGATTCCACGGTATCACCACCTAAGTCTAAACCAAGGCTCAAACTAACTGATGTACAACTGACTCCTACCGCCAACAAATTGAGTCGGCGTGTATCCAAAGCCACAGCAGCGCTTCCATCAGTTATATCGCTTCCACCAGCCACAGCATCCAACACCGTGCCATGAATATGATAAACTGCTTATTTATTATATTTATTACATTTACAAGCTCAGCTACGCAGGGTATTACGCAGCACTGTTAAACCGGTAGAACTGATGAAAACGATATCTGAAACGAGGAATATTTCGACTCAGAGTCGGTCGGAGACTTTCTCCGACTCGCTCACAGCTGCTTCCTCGAATCATCTCAGGGCAAGGGTGCACCCCGGTCCGAAATTAAAATACCCTTTTGACCAACCACTCCACAATTCAACATCTTCGATCAATCAATAGCAGAGCCGAATGAACCAACAGAGATGCTTTATACTTGCTATTTAAAACAATCAACAGTTTGAATTATTGGATTATCTGAACAAACACTCTACGGGGCACTGCTGTAACAACATGGTTGGATCCAAAGAAGATGACGGCGGTGGTGGTGGTGGTGATGAACCGGCTTATAACTCTACCAATGTACTGTTTATGATATTCAGCACATTTGCTATTTTTTGGATGGTTCAGGGAGCAGGATTATTCTATTCTGGATTGACGAGGCGCAAATCAGCTCTCATACAAGCGGTATACTCCCTATTAGCATTGTCGATTGTATCCATCCAATGGTTTCTGGTAGGATACTCACTGGTGTTTAGCAAATCATCCGGCCCATTTGTAGGGGGATTTCAAAGAGTATGGCTACGGCATGCGATAGGAGAAAGAACGTTATCTCAAGTCAACGTGGTGCCAGAGGTGGCTAATGCCTTGTTTGGCAGTATGTTCCCATCTGTGACGGCTGCTCTGACAGTTGGTGCTGTGGCTGATAGAGGCCGAGTTCTACCAACAGCAGTATTTATATTTATATGGACAACTCTTGTTTATGATCCAATAGCGTTTTGGACTTGGAATAACGCTGGATGGGCAAGACGTATGGGGTCGTTGGACTACGCTGGTGGAACAATAGTCCATATAACGTCCGGGTTTAGTGCTCTGGCATATTCACTTGTTCTAGGCAAACGCCTCGGTCATGGTACAGACCAATTGAACTATAGACCTCATAACACGATTTTGGTTGTCATTGGCACCTCGTTATTATGGGCCGGTTGGTTTGGGTTTAATGCCGGGTCCGCGTTTGCTCCTCATACCCAGTCGGTCATTGCCATGCTCAATACACAACTGTCTGCTTCGGCTGGAGGACTGGCTTGGGCATATATGGATTATCGATTGGATTCTCATTGGTCCATTGTAGGCTTTTGCTCTGGCATTGTATCAGGGCTTGTTAGCATCACTTCGGGTGCTGGATATATTCCTCCCTGGGCAGCCATTCTGGTCGGCATTGCTGGGGGATGTATTTGCAATCTGTCTACCAAGATCAAGTTTTATCTTGATATTGATGATGCCCTCGATGTTTTCGCTGTTCACGGCGTAGGCGGTCTATTGGGTACTATCATGACTGGCGTGTTTGCAACAAGCTATATCGATGGTGATATCAAATCTGGAGGACTTTTAGATGGCAATTTTCTTCTTCTTGTTCATCAGCTGATAGTAGGACTCATGACCGGTATCTACGCATTCATCATGTCAATAATTATCCTGCTTGTCATTAAAAGCATACCCAATTTACATCTACGGGTCCGAGGAGATCAGGAATTAGCGGGCTTGGATCTTACTGAACATGATGAGTTTGTATTTGATCATGAAGAGTTGTCTGCTCAGATCGAGTCGAATATTCTCGGTGACATTACCGCCAATGGTGATGCGTTGCCTATTGCTGCCGTGCCGTATCATCATCGACCGAGTAACGGAGTGTACAACAAGTCCATCAATCCTCCAGAAAGCGCTTCCGACGACGATGACTTTGACCAAGAGGATCCGTTCAATGGCACGGGCATGTTTCCTGGGATCTCTCCTCGCTCTCAGCGAGAGCACCAGCAGCACACATCTGTAGGGGATAATTCCCCTCTGCTTTCAGCGTGAGTGAGTGAGACCAATTCTCGCGCGGCTGACTGGTTTTTTTTGCATGCCATGTATAAATAAATAAAATAAAATATAATATAGGCCTTTCAGTCTTATAAATACATCTTTCGAGATGTGGTTGTACAAAAGTCACACGGTTGCGTCACTCGTGTTGAGGTCAACACCCAGGCGTAAGGTGTTAACGACAGGTGTGATATGCTCTGGCGGTCATCATCATGGCCGCCGACTTAATAGCGATCTGGCTCCGGTTAGATATGGCCTGTCGCCAGAAAAGCTGAAACTTGGTGAAGAGGCCTTGGATCAAGATAAAACAACACCCGAAGTACGGCCGTCGCATTTTATGGAACACATTGCCAGTCGATGTTTTGGCTGTGGTAGCCCGTTCCACGAGTCTGAGCAGGGAACTCCTGGGTACAACCCGTTTGAAGCGGAACGCAAAAAGGCCAGTAAAAGAAGCTCGATATTGTCTGTGAAAGGAGAGCAGAATTCCCGGTTCCAGCAGTTGCTGGAGTCTCTGGACGGCGACAAAAAAGACTTTATCCTCAATCAAGGAACCGTCAAAGAAGGACTGGGAGATCCAAACAATGCCGATCCACAAGGTCCTCCTGTGGCACTGTCGAAAGCAGAACAAAAGGCCGAACAAAGATCAAAGCTATCCAGAATCTACTGTAAATGGTGTAGGGATAGTGTTAATGGAAAGGAACTAAGACTGTTGACGGCGGTTCACAAGAAGGAGGAACTGCTTAGTATGATTCCCAGAAAGGCCACTATTGTTCACCTTTTTGATGCCATGGATTTCCCAACAACAGTTGACTTTGAACTCGTCAAAGTGTCTGCCCAAAAGGACTGTCGTGTTTTATGGGTCATGAATAGAAGTGATCTCATCATGCCCGATAACGAGCGAACCCAAGAACGTCTACTGGGCTATGTTCGTAGAGAGTTGAATCGAATGGCCGGAATCGCTCCTCAGAATGTATTTGCTATTTCGTCTAATTACAACTGGTTTGCCGATGAGATGTTACCACAGTTGTCTGAAGATAACTATCTAGTAGGTCATGCCAATACCGGCAAATCTACACTGGCATTATATTTAGCCCACAAGTTCCGAATAGCTGGCAACGGCCGTAGATTGTGGGGAATGGGAAGTTGGTCGAATCCTTTTATTACTCAAAAGCCAACTACCTATTTATTAAAGGGTAATAAGTATTTGACAGACTTGCCTTCATATCCCGAGAATGCAACAAATTATTACCCAGTGTCTAGAAAGGCTGCCTTGGAACAACGGCCTACTATTGATGACATCAATAAAAAGTCTGACGCATATAAAATGCCCGTGGCTTCTATCGATAGCACTCCTACTGAAGTGACTACTGGTACGGGTGTTTTCGAAATCCTTAAGCCCAGTGTGGTGAGAACGCTTACTAATGGTCATCGTCTATTCCGAACGCCTGGTATCTACAATTGTCCTCAAGTGGCAGTATCCACATTACCTCAGCAATTTATCTCTATTGGTGGCTTGGTGGCCATCAAGCGGAATCAACCCAACCACCTCATTGCCTGGTCGATTTTCCCCGACAGCAATTTCAAAACAAGAGTAGTGTCATCGCTCGAAAAAATCACTGAAATCAATCAATCCAACACCAAGCCCCATGACAGATGGACTATGGTTAAACCGGAATATGCTTCTCAGCCTCTGACGAAAAAGATGGAATTGAATTTCGGAGGTGAAGGCGTCAGTCTGGCTATTAGAGGCGTGGGCCTTGTACACATGCACGTGTATGGCAAAATCCCCGATGAAGGCATTGACATGGAAGTGTATGCCTTGGATGATATCAAAATCATGCGACGAACAGACATTCTTCCCTTTATCCGCAATCCTCGAAGCAGGTATAAAGAGATTCGCGACCAGGCGCACATGAAGAGAAAACTGGCTGCCAGTAAGCAAAGATTCGTATCTCAGCAAACCAAGAGAGATTCTTTCGATAAGAGAGAGGCTGCTGTCGATGCATACTTTGACGTATAATTATTTGTAAATAGTAAATAAAACTTAGTAGACTTGACGCAGGGGTTTGTGGGGGCTCGCACGGCTGTGAAGTCGATGTTGATGCTGCTGATATATAGAGGCAAGAAAGAGCTCACTCTCATAACTTCCACGCTCTACGACGACTGGAATGAATTTGATACCTCTTTGTCAGAAATGTCGATTGCCTTTAGTGCCACACGAATCGCTACTGGATCTACGACAGGCGCAGATCGGGTTGCTGACTGGCCATTCGGATGAATCCGAAAAAAGTTCAGTCACCAGCAACGGTGCGGGACGAGTGAATGCTAGTGGCGGAACCGTCACAGATGATCCGGTGGCATTCAGTAAATTACATCCCAAGTCGACGGCGACAACAGGAGGAACAGGAGGCTTCAGAAACTCACATGGGGGCTCTAGCCCTGGCGAGTCGTTTGTTCTGCTGACTGAAAGTCTCATGACATCTGGAAACAGTCTCATGTATCCAGCTGACAATAATATAGTTCACGTTAATACAGTGGGTGGGACTGGTTCCAAGGCGGCTGCTGCCAATACCTCTAAAGAATCAAGATCTAAACGAATAGTCACACTAGAAAACCTGTTTCAGGAGCTATCAGGTAAAAGCGACATAGACTACCCCATTTGTACAGACTGTGCGGAGCTGATTCAGAATCATCTCAAACCACGATATGAAGAATCATGCAAAGAGCGAGATACATATATCTCGTTTCTCAATAAAATCAAAGACGTGCCACGTCCAGGATCTGAAGAAGTGGAAGAGATGTTACGGGATATCAGTCATTTAGAAAAGGAGAATGAGAAAGCTTTACAGCAACTTAAGCAGGTGGAACAGCAACGACTTGACGCCGAACGCGAGCTATTGGAATTACAGAAGGAATCCGAGGAACTGACTTTACAGGAAGAAGCATTCTATAAAGAACAGAACAGACTGTATCGTGAATTGGTTGAATTCCAGAATGAACGCGATAGAGTAGACTCATTACACGATTATCATACCACACGATTACAAAAGTTACAGCGTATCAACGTCTACAATGATACCTTTTTTATTGGGTACGATGGATACTTTGGCACCATTAATGGGCTACGGTTAGGCAAACTAAAGAACCACAAAGTGGACTGGTTAGAAATCAATGCCGCCTGGGGCCAGACGTTACTACTAATGGCCACTGTGATTCAAAAGTTGAATTTCAAGCTGAATGGATATCGTCTACGACCGTTAGGAAGCATGTCTCGAATAGAGAAATTCAATATTCTTCCTAACGGTGAAACCACCAAACCAGTGGCTCTTGAGTTATATTGGTCTGGAGAGTATACTTTGATGAAGGATACTCGATTCGATGCTGCCATGGTCGAGTTTCTCAATGTTCTGAATCAGGTGGGCAAATTCGTTGAATTATGCGACCCTGCTTTAAAACTGCCCTATGTCATTGAAAAAGACGAAATAGGCGGTCAGATCATTCGTCTATCTGCGAAAAAGGCTACTGACGAAGGGTGGACAAGCGCTTGTAAATATGTGTTGACAGATGCCAAATGGATTCTGGCATATGCTAGTACAAGATAGCCATTCACTTTGCAAGCGCTCGTAGATGTGTGTTGACAGATGCCAAATGGACCATTCATTGTGCAAGCGCTTGTAAATATTGTGACAGATGCCAAACGGATTACACCATTCACTACTCTTTTTATTTATATCATGAAATTATAACTTACTACAGTTCTGCGGTCTTTAATTGAATCTCGCGTCCGCTGAGCAGCGTCTGCGTCTGCCCGCATGGAAACCCCGATAGTGTATTTTTCCTGTCAGCTGTTGTATGGGCGATATTCAACGATGAAAATATTTCCTGTACGCCAAAGTTCGCCATCCGATTTCTTGCTCCCTTTTCATTACTAATAGTCAATAGAAAACTGGTCGATTCAAGGCCACTGGTATTGATCCGCAGCTATGGACGTCACTAAACGAGGTATGTCTTCAATGGTTGGCAGTTGGCAGTCATGACTTACTAACATGACAGATGGCCGGAAACAGCCTTTCGAACGGGATAAAGTGAGTAGTTGATGTGCCAGTTGTATACGCAGAATGTCTAACCTGTCAGATATCGTCTCGAGTGTCCAAGCTAATATATAATCTCAATAATGCATATGTAAAAGCGCAAGAGGTTGCTGATAGAGTCGCTGAAGGCGCCTACCCTGGCGTTAGTACTCATGAGATAGATACGCTGTGCGCAGAGACAGCAGCCTCAATGACAACTATACACCCTGATTTCTCCAAATTGGCGGCTAGACTGTCTATTTCACGACTGCACAAACAAACATCATCATCATTTTCAAAAGTCGTTCATGAACTGTTCACTTATCGACAAGCCATCAATAATAGAAGCGTTGCTCTGATTAGCAAACCAATATACGACATCATCATGGCTAATCGGGACACTCTTGACTCAGCTATAGACTATTCGAGAGATTTTGAGTACAGCTATTTTGGCTTCAAGACTCTGGAAAGATCATATTTATTACGAATGTCTGGACAAACAGTCGAACGACCCCAACAGATGTTGATGAGAGTAGCAGTGGGAATTCACGGCAAGAATATAGACAGAGCAATCGAGACATACCAGTTAATGTCTCAAAAATACTTTACGCATGCGTCTCCAACATTGTTCAATTCCGGAACGCCTCATCCTCAGCTGTCATCATGCTACCTAGTGGCAATGAGAGATGACTCTCTCGAAGGAATTTATGAGACACTGAAAAATTGTGCATTGATTTCCAAGACCGCGGGCGGAATCGGTCTACATATTCATAACATCCGTGCCACCGGGGCCTATATAGCTGGTAGTAATGGCACGTCGAATGGTATTGTGCCTATGCTGCGTGTTTTTGATAACACTGCCCGATATGTAGACCAGGGCGGTAATAAGCGACCGGGGGCGTTTGCCATTTACTTGGAACCTTGGCATGCTGATATTTTTCAATTTCTGGATCTTAGAAAAAATCACGGCAAAGAGGAACTGAGAGCACGAGATTTGTTCTATGCGCTATGGATTCCAGATCTATTTATGCAAAAAGTTAACGACAATGCCGACTGGTGTCTATTTTCTCCAGACGAGGCGCCTGGTCTGGCCGACGTCTATGGCTCTGAATTCGAGCTCTTGTATAATCGATATGAAAAGGAGAATAGACAGGTCCGCAAAGTCAAGGCTCAAAAATTGTGGTTTGCTATTATTGAGTCACAGATTGAAACGGGGACTCCGTTCATGCTTTACAAGGATTCCTGCAACCGGAAATCCAATCAAAAGAACCTGGGGACCATAAAATCATCCAATCTATGTACCGAAGTAGTCCAGTACTCTTCGAAGGAAGAAACCGCCGTCTGTAATCTAGCTTCGCTAGCATTACCAAGTTTTGTAGGCTACGGAGATAGCGAGGCGACAGAGAGAAAAGCATGGTATGATTTTGAAAAACTTCACGAGGTGGCCAAAATCGTTACTAAGAACCTCAACCGTATTATAGACATCAACGACTATCCTGTTGAAACGGCCCGAGTATCCAATTTGCGACATCGTCCAATCGCCGTGGGTGTGCAGGGTCTAGCTGATACATTTATGAAATTACGAATGCCGTTTGATTCTGAAGAGGCAAAAGTGCTAAATATTCAGATATTCGAAACCATATATCATGCTGCTATGGAGGCATCCATAGAACTGGCAAAGGAATCCGGCCCCTACGAGACGTATGAAGGATCTCCGACTTCTAAAGGATTGTTACAATTCGATTTGTGGGCCGATGATAGTGCATCATCCACCAGGGCCGCTAGTCTGTGGGACTGGGACGGGTTAAAAGCTAAGATTGCCGAACATGGACTACGCAATTCTTTGGTAGTTGCTCCAATGCCAACAGCATCTACTTCCCAGATTCTGGGATTCAATGAATGTTTCGAACCAATTACCTCGAATATTTATACTCGTCGAGTGCTTTCGGGAGAGTTTCAGATTGTGAATGAATACCTTGTCAACGATCTTATCCAGCTTGGCTTGTGGAATAGTGAGATGCGGAATCGTTTAATCAGTGAAGATGGCTCGATTCGCAATATAGACGAGATTCCTAGCGAGTTAAAGGCCTTATACAAGACTGCCTGGGAACTGAGCCAAAAGACTATTATCGACATGGCGGCTGATCGAGGCCGATTCATCGATCAGTCACAAAGTATGAATATTTTCATGAAAGATCCAACATCCAGTAAACTGACAAGCATGCACTTTTATGGGTGGAAGAAAGGTCTCAAGACCGGAATGTATTATTTACGAACAAAAGCTGCTTCCGCTCCTATTCAATTCACTGTTGACCAGGAAGCCTTGAAGAGAAGAAAACATAGCAGTAATGTCATGTCAAACGGCAATGGCATTCACAGCGCCTTGAAACGTCTTCGTTATATCGGTCCAGGGCTAGACGTGGATTCAAAGTTGTCTTCACCATCATCATCAACCATTGGTTCATTGTCGCAGTCACCATCGCCGCCATCTACTTTTAATCCTCCTTCGCCATTTACCTATTCATCTAGTAGACCTCTTTCACGGGCGGTCTCGGCATTCCCACCTGACAACAATGGAGTCGACAGTGGAGATGATCTTTCAGATGTTTTTATGAGCCAAAGGAAAGAACCTACTCTGGACGAAGATCCGTTATGTGTGCTTGACGACAGCGAAGCATGTGCCATGTGTGGAGGCTAGATTACGCGCCCTTTACTTTACTTTACGTAAAGTAGAATATACACACCCGGTTTACTGAACAATTACTGTTTGATCTAATTATTTATTTATTCATGTCTATAGTAATACCCATCCCCTCTCAATGTACCATCCATAACTCCTTGTCGGATGCTTGTCTTAGCCGCTAGCCGCTGTTGCGCCGGCCGATCGATTAGATAAACGCAACTCCGTTATCTTATCTATATCACTAGAATATACCACTATAAGATCAGCACAGCCTTCATGAGGTGGTTTTCGGCAACAACAACATGTGAAATATTTGTTGCAACCGCCAATAGTTTGACTGAATTTTCGCTTTCCAACTTGTGAACACAAATTTACTCGAGTTCACCATCAGTTGTGAAATCTCGTGAGCGTCATCAGAGCGACAAGCCAAAAATAAAAAAAAAACTGAAACATATATATAAAAAGCCTAAACAGGTTATAGTCACGAAACCGAAACAATACCCGAATCCTAAAAAAAAGCGCCCAAACTCTAGATGCCATGGGATTGGGAGGCAGAGAAAGTACGATGTCTACGCTAATGGGGTTGAGTCGCGAAAGTAGCCCGGCAAGTGTATCGGATATAGAGGTTCCGATGGAACCGCTGGCTCAGAGAACGAGCCAGAACGCTTATGGCAGCCACCCACACTCTATGCATTATCATGATGAAGAAACGGAAATCGATGATGGTTTCGATGTAGACAGTGTGCGAAGTTCATTAGATTCTAGAATTGACTCGTCAGCTAGGCTGGTGAACAACCGCAACGACACTGTCATAGACAAGCGGAGAAGCTGGTGGAGAATTCTTATGGATGGCCCACTAGTACCCGTCGAACCAAATGTGACGATGATATTCCCGAAGCTACAGGTGTTCCCGAATGTGGTTCTTAAAAGTGTGCCGTCAGTGCTGAAAAAGACGTTTTTAATAATTTTCATCACCGTATGGGCGATTGTTTTCCTTATGCTGGCCAATAAGTCAATCCTGTCATCTCCAATGATAGATGGAGAGCAGGTGGATCTATTAAGATGTAGTGCAGTACCACAGGTTTGGTACGGCAAGAATGATATGTGTGGTCTTAATGGACAAGACTGTTATGGTTCAAACGTGGGCAAACAGTTCAGGTTCAAATGCCCTGCTGACTGCATAAAAGAGAGCTGGACTTATAGTGAAACTCCGGTTGGTGATTTCGAATCAATCTATAGACCGTATGTGATTGGTGGTAATAATTCGTACCGAGCCGATTCGTATGTTTGTGGAGCAGCGATTCATCAGGGAGTGGTTAGCAATAGAATTGGTGGGTGTGGAATAATTCAGTTCACAGGACCCAAGCTAACTGGCTTTGAGTCTCAAACAAGCAACGGCATTGAAAGCATTGGCACGGACGCAGAATTTCCCGCGAGCTATCAATTCATCGACACCAGTGGTATGATATTATCAGGCTGTCATGACTTGCGAGTGCCTATAATTATTGTAAATATCGCCTTGTCTCTTGTTTACGGGTATTTAGTGCGTCACCCAGGATTATTCTTGTATGGTTTGGTGTTGGTAGGGTTCTGGACGGTCATACTGGCTTCAAACCCACCATTGGCCGGTGGAGAAGAATTGGCCGATGCAGAACTGATTTCCTTAGGTTTCCGAAGATTATTGCCAGCTTTGCTGAGTACCTATGTTATTTATAGTTTTTCCACCAAACCCCAGTTGTCCAACTTGTCGGCCAACCTCAGTAGGATGATTTTCTGGGTGTCTGGATTCTGGATTGCAATCCTCGAAAACTATGTGTTTGCAGCTTTACCATTGGATAGATTAACCCCTCATGATTTGAATGCTCAGCCTGGTGCTTGGTTGGCGCTTTTCGTTCTTGTCGGTGTAGTATTAAGCATAGCAATTGGCCAAGCGTATATCATTTGGAGGCTAGGTAAATTCAAGCCCTATATACAATACTACTTGGCGGTTATAGGTCTGCTCGTTGTGCTTACGTTTGTGCCCAACCAGACATTGAGAATGCATCACTACATTTGGACCTTGATACTGTTGCCTGGAACAGGTTTCAAGACGACGCCAAGTCTTTTCTATCAGGGATTGTTAGTCGGGTTATTTGTCAGTGGAGTCGCGAGGTGGGATTTTGATTCCATCCTGCAAACGTATGAGCAGCTGCGTCGAGGAGCTCCTTCATTTCGAGGGGGATCCGCCAAGTTCACGCAGCCCACAGTTCTAGAAGGCGGCAGTGAGACATTGAAGAATATCACCCTTGTGTGGCAGAGTCTCACTGAAGCGCGACTGGCTGATAAAGCCATAGACAAGGCATGGGATGGTTACAGTCTTATCATTGACGATGTTGAACGGTACCGAGGCGAATCAAACATGTTTAGCATCACTGATTGGGCGGTTCAAACCTTTGGCAACCTGACGTCTACCATTCCTTTGACTTATTATGTCCGAGTAGCATTTGCAGAACTGGTTGGAAGTCGCACTGGCGATTATACCCGATCGGGCACAATTGTTCTAGACACTGGCGAATGGACGGTGCCTGAAATAGGTGCTATATAGTATAGTATATTGTATAAATTATAAAAAGTTTGCTGAGTGATTCGAGCCAATTAATTACCGCCGCCCCCTGCATACAGTAAAAGATAAGATACCTAAAGGGCCCTAGCACGTGATGCCGATCGTGTCGCTTGATAACTGATAACAGATAAACCCATCCCAAACCGGACAATATCTGAACCAGCCACTAGCCACTTGGTCCAGACTGGTAGTTGGCTCTCTTCGTGACAACCGGACGTGAATTACAAAACAATCCGAGGTGATAAATTTAAATCAATCTTCTGATAGAACCGGCGCGTATATAAGGAGGGGATTTGTCTTTTGACTGTTCGCTTTTCATACTGTACAACAGTTTGTGATTCATGATTCCCTGGATGGTAGGCAGCAAATATTCCAGAGTGGCCGTGAGCTTAGCTGCTCTTTTGGCAGGTGTTGATGCTATTGCCATTGACTGGTCTGGATATTCAAAACGTGGCGACAGTGATCAGTCGTTGCTGTCAGGTTATAGTGATTTTGTTAGTCCAGCAAGAACTTCTGCTGAACATGATTCATGTCCTGTAAACTCGCCGCTTTCATGCTCGACCGAGTCGATACAAGACAGTTGCTGCTATGAAGGCACCAACGGACTATTTCTGTCCACTCAGTTTTGGGATTATTATCCTGCCACTGGCCCTGACAATCTATTCACGTTACATGGCCTTTGGAACGATAAATGCAATGGTGGATATCAACAATTCTGTAATCCATCTTGGGCTATTGATAATGCCACCGAAGTGTTGGAGGGTCTGGGGTACACTAGCTTGTTGGACGAAATGAACCAGGTATGGAAGAACCTATACAATACGGATGAGGACTTGTGGGTACATGAATTCAACAAACACGGAACCTGTATGTCAACTGTCAACCCAAAATGCTATGCGCAGGATGCTGACAAGTATCAGTATGTTGGAGATTTCTTTACCACTGCAGTCGAACTGTTCAAAAAGTTGCCTACTTATGAGTTTTTGGCCGCTGCTGATATCCATCCGTCCACTACTGAAACATACACCCTTGAACAGTTTCAAGATGTTTTGTCTCCTAATGTTGGTGGAGCATCTGTGTTTCTTCAATGTGACCAGCATAATGCGCTGCTGGAAGTCTGGTATTATTTCAAGTTAAGGGGTTCAGTTGCTGACGGCACATTCACTCCAGTCGATGCTATTGCAAAGTATAGCAAGTGCAAAGATCAGTTCTACTGGTTGCCAAAGGGCACGAAGAGTGGAGGTGGTGGCGGTGGTGGTGGAGGTGGAGGTGGAGGTGGTGGTAGTGGTACCCGAGGCTATCTCAAGCTTAGTGGCCAGGACGGATGCCTCATTGGCAACGGTCGTTGGTACACTTCTGGAACCTGCGCTACTTATACCATTGTCAACACCGTTGGAGGCATCAACATCAAATCAGCCAAGGGTTATTGCAACGTTGTAGAGGGTGTTTTCACGTGTAACAGAGCAATTGCAGCGGGCGATTTCACATTGGAGGAAAAAAATGTCATTTCATATGGCGGAGAAGACGTGTGGAGTGCTCCTAATCGACCAGGATCGACCCAGCAAGTCAGTGTTTCACCAGGTGACGATGGCGGCGATGTTAAATTCGAGTTGAAGTTTGTCCCTCGTTAGTCGTTGGCTTAGACATCACTTCGTTAATTATATAGTTATACATACGGCTATTGAGATTCAATGGCCGCTTCCTTTACTTTGATTCTCAGAGCGTTCAGTTTGTCTCGGGAGCTGTAAAGGCGATTGCGAAGACGTATAGAAGACAAGATTGCCAAAGCAGCTGCTACCAAGGTAGGTCGATGCCGCCAATGACTGTCTTCATAGCTGTCTTGCAATATACTAGTATCGTGTATTTGAATAGCTCCACTAGCTTCAAACATTTGTAGCCTCTTGCGACTTGCACGTTTATACATTGCCAGTTGTTGCGCCTGAAACGAGAGTATAAATAGGAGGTCTGCTCGGGTACTTCTTAAACGTTCAGCATCATATCTTCGAACGTAAAGTTCCTGAATGGCCGTGATGTCATTAGTAGGTTGTATTAGCTCGAGTTGTCGCTCGAGAGACTCACACCGTCTTGTGACTATATGTAGCTGTTGTTTTAGTTTGTCTATTTCGGAGGTGGTGGTATTAACTGGCGTCTGGGGCAGTTCGTCCAGGAGTCGCAAGCAGCAGTGTAGCTTCTGCTGCATTTCATCGGTGGTGAGATTCGTCAGATTTGAAGATAAATCAGTAAGCAGCATTTTGATCGACGGATGGGACTGTGTAATGTCTTTTTGATTGTTATCAAAATGGACTACCTTTGACCGTAGAGGAAGTGGGGGTGGAAGTTCTACAGGTGGAACAATTGAGAGTGTAGGGAGCGCGGGTAGAGGTTCTTCAGGGGCCACTGTCCGTGTAGAAAGAGTTGGTCGTTCTTCAGGTGGAGCCACTGTCTGTGTAGAAAGAGTTGGTCGTTCTTCAGGTGGAGCCACTGTCTGTGTAGAAAGAGTTGGCCGTTCTTCAGGTGGAGCCACTGTCCGTGTAGAAAGAGTTGGCCGTTCTTCAGGTGGAGCCACTGTCCGTGTAGAAAGAGTTGGTCGTTCTTCAGGTGGAGCCACTGTCTGTGTAGAAAGAGTTGGTCGTTCTTCAGGTGCAGCCACTGTCCGTGTAGGATGAGCTGGTCGTTCTTGAGGAACCACTTTCCCTGTAGGAAGCGCTGGTAGAGGTTCTTCAGGAACCACTGACCGAGTTGGCCTCTCTGACGAAATCGTCAAGTCCACCTGCTCACTGTCAGAAGAGAACGGGTCCTCATCCACATCCAGTCTGACCAACGGAGCCTTCTTATTACTCGTTCCACTCGAAATAGACGGTTTGGTGAATTGCCCGATCCGAGGGAAAACAGTGGAGGCCTTCTTACTCCCCCCAAACAGTGTATCGTTACGTGTCACGTTTGGAGACTTTATTGGACTGATTCCCTCAAACATTGAATGTATCGTCGAATTGGACGTGGAATGGGGCCGCTCAGGAAACGCCGACACATTTTTCTGGCTGGTCATGTCACGGTTGGCTGACCTTGGACGAATGCTCAGAGCTTCTCTATAATCCTCTTCAACCTTTTCAAACGGCTGCACCTCCAGAACATGCACTTGATCGCCCAGCTTCTTCAGTTTCTGATCTGAAAATGTCAATGAATGGCGAACTACTTCCAACTGGCCAGATAATTCTGCGCTAGAAATGCTGACGCTTGACAGCTTCTCCTCCAACTCAAACAAACGAAACTTCACATTGAAATTATTTTCTTCTATCAGACCTGTCAATTCATCAGGAGACATACTAATTCAACACACAAACTATCAAACAAATCCCACACACCCTATCGCGTATCCTATAAACACATCTTCCAGGCACAGAACGCGTCAGTCACTTAATCTGTGATGCCTGGGTTAGGTCCAATCACCCTTGCGTTATCTTATCTTATCTACCATGTCTACTTCCCCTGATTTTCCGTCTGTACTCAAGACATCCGAGCCCCACTCCCTTAGCAAACTCCAATTCACCCCCTGTGGAAGTCAAGCGGCACTCATAGCAACAGATCACGGCCCTCAAACTCTCCACTCGTTTCGGTACCGCTTCCTTTCAGTCTCACTGCCCTACCGTCAGCCTGGTCTGCCTGCCGCCTACCACTCTCCGGCAGCTGCCACACAACTGCAAAAACCTTATTGCTAATGGCTGCGTGGGTGTGTATGTGTCGCCTCCGGCGGCTGGGCTCCGCCCAGACCTGTTTGCTCCGCTTCGCGGAGAGCTGGGTGCTCTTTGTCTGACATGTCTCCATTATTACCCATTCTCTTTCTCCACAATCTCCACGACAGCATACATACCCTATATCGACAGGGTTGAATTTGGCTTGGCTAGCTGCAGTCCAAAGCTTGGTACTTTAAAATACCGTTCTCACACCGGCAACTCTAAGTTCCATCGACCTGACTCATAATGTCTAACTACCACCCGATTACTACCCGAAGGCACACGTGTATACCCGACCTCTAGATCATGACATGTTATAAATGAGATGGTTAATGTTATCGTTAGTGTTATCGTTCGCTTGTGAATCCCTCTGACTGATATGTACAGCCGGATTCTGCCGCTGGAGCACCTGTCAGAGACTGGTAAGCAGCAGGGTCACACGACCTCCTTCCCCTCTTCGCTAGTGCTTGCCAGGCCTGACTGTGTCCTGACACAAATCACATGATATCGTGGGTCGCCTGCACAACAACCCCATACTGAATGATTCAATCTGAAGGATAGATTCACACATCCCATGATTGTCCTGCTGGTAAGAACAACCCCTGAGCTGCTTTTATGACACTATTTTGGCGCTAGCAACAGCACCGCATATGTGGAGTACCTGCACACGGGTAAGGGCCCCATGACGTCATCTAATATTAGCAAGAAGACCGCAGCCCTGCCCCCGTTTTAACATTACTCAATTCGAGAACCACCGAAGCCCAGTACCACAAAATGCAGTCAAAGTTACCAATCGCCAACTAACTAACGAACCCAGTACCTTTATTATTATTAGTGCTTTTGATCTCTTTACGTTTTACGTTTGCTGGGTTTACTAGAAACAGCATAAAACGTTTTTTTGTAAGCGTTTGGCAAGCCTTCGGTTACTGGAGATCAACGGCGAATAAAAACTATAAGAATAGTGAATGTCCTCATTTCGAGTTTGAGGTTCCGATTCAAAATCACCACCAAATAATATAATACGCGATACCGCTTGCAACACTAGTGGTGTGGCCGACTGGGGGGAGGGGCAGTATCCGGGCAATATTTTAATAACTGCTGAACCACTCGACTACTCGGCAACCGACTCTGTCGACCTGCCACTTCCGTATTACAACAACACTCTTTGAAAGCGCCACAGAAAAAAGTACATCAAATTATTGGTAGTTAGCAAACAACTTATGTAAGCTTTGCCAAACATGTTCTGAAACTGACGTTTGCACTCGGATACTAACTTGCCATTAGATCGTATTCACATGTCTGTGAAACCGCCCAGGTCGCCATGCTCTGCCATCATGACTGACCAACGTTATCCAAGCCACGACACTTCGTCTATCATTAGGAACTGTTCTCCTAGGGCAGGTTCTCCCAGGGCAGGTTCTCCTAGGGCAAGTTCTCCTAGGACAGATTCTCCTAGCGAAAAGTCGGCTCCCGTGATAGGCGGTGGCACCAGCGATTTGTCAAGTACAACAGATTATCTCAACCGTCTGAGTGTATCCGCTGAAAAAAATCATGCTTCGTCTTACTTTACGTTAGCCAGTTCACTCTCCGAACCGGTTCCTCCAACGGCATCGTTAGTTCCACACATGCCGTTTTCAAAAGACTTTGTCAGTATCCAGCATCCTCCAACCCCTGACTCTGTGTCGTCGTCGTTAGCTGTATCTCCCGAAGTCCAAGGTTCTACAGCAAAGTCTCCGACACTGGGTAAGAAGGTTCGACGTCGACCTCCAGAACTCGACCTTTCGCAGCAACTCAAGGCTAAAAACGTTACCAGTGTATACGAGCTCAGGACTCCTAATAGTGCAAGAAATGCTTCACCCAATGTGATGAGCAGCGCATTAAACGATGCCACTGGGGCTCTGGAGCACAAACGAAGTGCGGATTCTCTGCTGAAAAAATTTAGATCTCCCTCACTTCCTGTTAACATTGTCCATGCTGTGCCACAAATAGAACTGCCATCTTTTGTCGAGTCCATTAGTGCGCCACAATTTCAAGCTTTGCTAGAATCTTACAAAAAACGTAAAGACAGTGATCCATCTCAATCTCCTAACGGAGCTGCAGAAGAAAGTGCAGATGTTTTATCCAGATACGAGACTTCCATCTCAGATGACTTATTTATTATAGACGCACGTCCATTCGTCTATTTCAATGCGAGCCGTGTCCCCTATGCGACACATGTTTGTGTACCATCAACACTATTAAAAAGACCCAATTTCACTGTTGCCAGGTTTGCTGAATGTATGGCCCCTGAACAGCGTGCAAAACTGGCAAAGCTATCCAGCTATACCCACATTATTGTATATGATCAATCCTCGTCCGATCTGAATGGCACCACTTCTACCACTCTCATCTACACCCTGTTAAAACTCAGCAGAGCAGATGAAATCACCGGCAAAATTTGCTATTTGCAGGGCGGCATTTCAGAGTTCGCCAACAAGTTTCCTGACATTATTGATTCGTGTCCTCCAAAGGCATATGAATCGTGTAACAATTCCGATCTGTCTATATCCCCTTTCAGACCGGCCGCCATCAATGTTCACGCCGCTAATCGAAATGCTGATCCATTTGATAATGGACCGCGAACAAATTCCTCGGCCGTGTCCATGCCCTTGCTCAACTCTTCCGAACCAAGGCAGCAACCGAACTACCACATTTCTCTGCCACCTGTTCTCACAGGATTCAGCCTTCCTGAAGAATGTAAAGAGGCTAATGGTTCCAAGACTGGGTTTATGGCGCTCGATAGTTATTGCTATGTTGACGATGCTGTACCAGTGGCTTTGCCAGAAAAGCTGAGCTCAACCGAAATCGATACTGGATTCCCTGAATGGCTCAAGCCAATCACCGAAACCAGTGGCTCGCGACTGGTGGCAAGAAAATTCTACGCTATTGAGCAGGCAGAAAAGTCAAGACTTCAGTCAGCTTTCTCCAGAGACCGGGCTTTTAGTACTCCCTCTATACACGACAGTGAAGGAAATGTCCAGTATAGTATAACTGCCGGTGTCAAATTCGGTTATAAAAACCGCTATCATAATATTTGGCCTTATGATCATTCAAGAGTGATATTGCCCATTCCAGACTCGTCTTGTGATTATATCAACGCCAGTTATATCTCCAGTAATTGGTCTTCCAAAAGGTATATTGCCACTCAAGCTCCTCTGCCAGAAACCATTCTAGATTTCTGGTCAGTGATTTGGGATGAACGTATTCCTGTTATTGTTATGCTCACGGCCGAATATGAGGGCGGTCAGTTGAAATGCCATCCTTATTGGCAGGATGGTAAACTCAGCAATCGGCTCCAGCTAAGCACTGTCGACAGCCAGACCATTCCATTAGGTCCGAACACAAAGACTTGTATCACTATTCGTCGGTTTAAACTTGAGAATCTTGACACGCGTGAAACTCACGATGTGGTACAGATACACTACACAGAATGGCCTGATTTAGGCGCCCCTGCTAGCGCCCAGGATCTATTAGCACTGTGCGTAGTTAAGGATCATCTAGTAAGCGAATGGCAGACTTCTCACCCAAAGCTGGCTTCTAACCAGGAGCCGTTGGCTATGGTTCATTGCAGCGCTGGATGCGGCAGGACTGGTACATTTTGTACTGTGGATACCGTTATTGACATCTTATCGAATCAAAAATACCACCCCTTGCTGAATAAATCGCCCGAAAGCTTCCACACTGAAGAAGACCTTATTTATAAGGTAGTGAATGATTTTCGATGTCAGCGAAAATCTATGGTACAAAGTTTACGACAGTATGCTATTTGCTATGAAACGGCAATTTTATGGTGTTCTCGTGAGCTATAAGCATGGCATAAAAAGGCTCATCTGTGTGTCGTACTATAAATATTATTTATTATACTTATTTATTCTTTCTATATAATATAAACTTTTTTGCTTTATATTATTTTTACGTATATTATATCTTGCTTTCAGAAAGAAGCAATTGTTTTTGTTTATCTTTGTAATATTGAATTCATTGCATCCAATACTTTGGGCTCTAGAGGTTCAATGAATTGTTTGCGAAGATCTTCAGGAAGGTTATTTAATGTTTGTAGTGTTGATTGAACTGCTTCTTTTAGCGAGATGCTATGAACAGGGTCTCTTGATGATGACAATGCTTTGAGTCGCTTTTCTTCAGCAGAAGCTTCTCCATTTCCAGGCTGAACATATTCAAACGCGCCATAATACGCCTCGGAGTCGCCGTCTGTTTCATTCACTTCATCTAATAACTGGCACCATAAATCGACAAGGACATTGAGTTTATTCAATATAATAGGACTTCCAGTTGCTGCCAGCGACGCCAGCGCAAGTCCGTTCATTTTACGATCGCGAGGATTACCCATGTGATCACATTTCTCTAGCCAAATACTCACAACCTTGATGCTTTCGCCGGTAGAGGCAATTAGTTCCAAAAACAACGAGGCGTTTTCAAATGCCATCTTTGAGAAAATGTTCAAAATTTGGCACACCGTAACCATAGTCACTTGTCCTTCATCAAACAGAGTCTTTAAAAGTTCAGTAAAGAAACCCGAGTCAAACAGCGGGTGAATGTAGTTTGCCAGCGGCGATATTAGTGAAATAAACGCTACAACTTCCGCAAGCTTTGAAAAAGCATCCTTGGACATGGAGGAAATATACTGCGATGAAATGGTAAAGAACCTCAATGTGAATTCCCGAGTTAGTAGTTCTGGAGCAAGTAACAGGTAGCTCTTTAGGATATCCAATTCAGACGAGAGCTCCTCGGTCGATTTTTCTAATAGATCAAGTATACTTGGCGCTAATGACAGTAAATCTTCATTCGGCTTGTCTGCATTCTCTACTAGAGCTTTCCAAAGTGGTAACGCGTCCTCTAAAAGATAGACATGCAGTTCGGACGTGGGGTCTATCGATACTCTAATAGCAGGTATGGCCATCTGATAACATGCAACGGATTTCACTTTAGCAGCAGCGATGATGTTTGTCAATGTCTGAAGAATTACTCCGTTGATTAAATAATTGTCGGTCGTTTCTTCCCATAATGGGGGCAGCAGTGTTAATACCCCATCAATATAAGGTATGATATACGAGCCCAATAGCTCAAACATCACAGACAAGGCATTAAGAAGAATATTCTTGGCTTCCATTGAGTCCACTCTATCAAAAAGACTAAAAATAGCAGTGAACACTGGGTCAATATAAGACACAAACGTCTCTGCCTTGAATTCATAATTGTCCACACAGAATCGTAATGCTTGAACGGCATAGAGCTGGACAACAAGGTCATTCAAAGGATCAGACGGATTCAAAAACCCACTAAGCAGTTTATAAATGTCTCCAAGCGTTTCTTGATCGCTCACCCGATAGATCCATTCTGGTAACAATAGACATAATCTCCGTCGCACAAGCTTGAAATGCTCTGGAGAGGCAATGTATCCTTGGGGTGCCAATACCAATTTGAACATGGCATTAAAATCACAAGCATCACCGAAAGGACCACTGCCATGTTCAAATGCCTGTAAAGCAGCATCTTTAATTAAAATCGTGTCTAGATCATCACTTTCCATTTTGATAGCATTCTCGATAAAATGTAAAACCTGACCAGTAAGCTGATCTTTGAAAGCAATTAACATGGTCTGATAGAGACCAATAGCCACCGATCTAATCTGATTAGAAGAAACAACCATCTCCGATTCCTCTACAAAGAAACCTTCTGGATCCGAGCTCCAATTTTCGAGATCTGAATAACTCAGTCGAAAATACCAGTTTAGAATTGTATCCATCAAGTGTGATATGACCTGTTCGGTGAATATATGTGATTTAAGAAACTCCCGAGCTTGATTAGCCTCCAATCGATCTTGCTCCGTTCTACCACGAACGCTAGTGGCTGGAGACTTGTCTGCCACCTTAACCATGCCCTGTATGAGCTGCAATCCTTGAACAACAACCCGTTCATACAATTCTTTGGCATCTACATTGTCACCCCCATCAGGCTGATACAGGAATGAAGCTTTTGACACAATCACCGACATGTACGTTTCCAGCACATCGGGACATTTAGGAGTCAGAACAAACGAGGCAGCTTGCTTCTCATACAGTCGGAGAAAAAACTTGCCCATTTGCCTAATATATTTTGTTAACAAGTCAGAAGATGGACTGTACGACGGAGAATCGTAGACGGCTAGAAACGACTTTAGGTGCTCATGAACAGTACCGAAAAAGTCAACAGTCTCTTGGACCCTATTTGAGAATTCATGTCCATCGTATACCAATCGCGAAGATACCTTTAGTGCCAAGTAGCCGACCTCCATCTTGGCAAGATCAAACTGTCCAGGATTCGCTCCCCACTCATTTATAAATGAAATATAAATAGGAGACACTCTTCTAATTAGATTAGTAGCCTTTTCCTGCATGGCAGGTTTAGTTCTGCCAAACTTTACCGATGCTAATATCTTCAAAACTTGATTTAGTACGTATAATGAATTGTACAGTTTAACCAAATCCTGCATTGTAACTGCTTCGTTAATAACAGACTCAATGTGTTCAAAAAGATCGGGCCAGTCTCTAGGAAAATCGATTCTCGATATCTGGGCAATTGTCATGGCATTCTGCATAAGTAACTGTCTATTTGGTTCCGATAGCCGGTCGAAAATTCTATTACGGATCTGGGTTTTTTCTTCATCGCTCATATGAGTTTTGGCTGTTTTCCTCCAATGAGACTGAATGCTATTCTTTAATAAAATAATACTTAGCCATCGTTTTGACTGATCGGCTGTAGTGTCCAGATAGATTGTCTGTAAACCAGCATGATATCCAGGGATATTCTGCCATGATCTCAACTGCTTTTCGCTTGCCTCTCGTCTATGTGCATCATGTTGTGATCCAGCAGCTTCTAATGCAGATAGTAGATTGTCTGATGTTAACTCTACCGACATAGTCGAGTTCCGGTCTTTGAGTTCCGGTCTCCGAGGTTGAAATTTTAAGAGATATATGGGTCTCACGAGCCGGTTGATTTTCCGGCAAGTTGACTGCCTGCAACAGCCGCGCCAAAAACTCAGGGGTAATCGGCACTGAACATTCTAATATTTAAGGAACAGTAAAGTAATACATCTATTTATTTATTGGAGATACCAGAAGTGATCCAGCGATTGGATTCATTACCACTCTCCCAATCTCTCTCTATATAACCAAGCTCTTTTTTGACCCGAATCACCTCGGCGTGGTCACCGGTGTTTTTACCCAAATTATCGCTCAATTTAATAGCTGGGTGTCCATTGACAGCAGAAATCTTAATGACAATGTTCAAGGGTCTGGACTTTAGCCCCTTGGAATTTTTAAAGTCGTTTGTGAAGAATGTGCCAACTCCAAAAGATGCGGTCAGCCCATTCTCCTCAGCAGCTTTTTTATAAAGAGCACATTTTTCAACATCCAGACTATCACTGTAGACTATTCTTTTAGAGCCCTTGGCATATCCAAGCTTTGTATAGTGTTCTCCAAGTAGTTTAGTATAAGTGAGAGGGTCTCCGGAATCTTGGCGTACTCCAAGGTAAATGTCTGAAAACGGGGGAATAAGGTCTGCAAGTTAGTTATAGCGGCCTCTCTCATGGAGCCCAGGGCTCGCCCAGTTACTTACATTTAAGAAAATCATCAGATCCAAAAGTATCTGTCAAGGCAAAACCAGCATTATCCTTGCCTAAGGTCTTAATCCACAGTTCCATGGCTTTTTTATTCGCGTTTCGATAATCTTGAGTGTAAGCAGCAATGCCCATCATCCACTCATGGGCAACGGTTCCAATAGGCCTCAGACTATACTTGTGGGCAAAATGGACATTGGATGTGCCTAAAAATAACTGTGGCGAAGCTGTGTGTTTAGTTCCATCTATTATGCCCTCAATGACTAACTGATGGGTTTTATATGACCTTCTTCTTCGACTGCCAAATTCAGAGAATGGACAGCCATAACCGATCAATTGCTTGGCCTTTTCAGATGCCAGCGCAAACTGTCCTTCGTAGCTCCAATCTTTATCCACAAACTTAAAAAACGCTTCTGATACAAGAGCAAGAAGAGGGATTTCATAGAGAATAGTTTCAACCCAAAGCCCAGATATCTTAATAGACAGGTCTTGGGTCTGCTCATTATAATCCAGTTTAACCTGACTTTCTGGAGACAGTTTGAACGTCTTCAAATAGGCTAGATAGTCTGCTTTTAAATATGGTACAGACGTCTTCAAAAAGTCCAATTCGGAAGCTGTAAAGCGAAGAGCACCGAGGGCTACAAAGTTAGAATTGCGCGCCATCGAAGCCACTGACAAACCTACCTTTAATCTGGACATCCAGCCATTCAATTGCCTCTTTATTAAGCTTCAAGTCAGGCGTTCTATTAGTAAAGCCATATTCAGCATCTGAAGCGAACTTGTTAGTAAAAACTAGTGATTAGACCCTGGCATCCGAGACAACTTACGCGCATCTGGAAAATGGTCGAGAACTGCTGCCTGCATAGTAAGTTTATACAGGTCCGTGTCGAGTAACGACGGGATTAAAGGTTCAGTCATTTTCGATCTGGATACTGTTCAATGGAGCCAACAACAATTGACCAACTCTATAAATTAAAGACTTGATATTTGGGTCTGCGGATGAGAAGGAAAGATAAGTCTCCCCTGGCGCAGCAGCATCTTTCTTATCAGCATCGATGATGCCGTACGCCGTACTCAGTAAGCTGCTGGATCATCTACCAGCGGCGATGATCAATAGATGATTACGATCCATGCGTGTGGATATTATTTATTCACATTTGTTTGATAAAATACAATGCATTAATACTATTATTTCACTCTCGGACTGGTGATTGATAGTACACCCTCCATTAATCTATCTAGACTGGTGATATTAAGCGCATCATCAAATACCTTGTCAAAAGATTGAATGTTTAGTACGCGATCATGGACATTGGTATTCACATCCAGAGAGTCTTCAGGGTTGGAAACCATCTGGTTTCTCTTTTGGGCCTCATATAACATGTTAAGCCCATTGCTGAAATGGTCTGTGGGGGTGGGGTTGGTAGAATCAACTGCACTACCGACTGCAACGCCTGCTCCACTCTTGTACAAACCAGCCTTTGTGCCTGAACTCAACTGACTGATACATCCATTGACGTTAATGAAACTAAAACTGGCGGTTCCAGAAATGTGATTTAAAGCACTGATAGCAAATGGATGACTTTCAATGTGAATTGGCATGGGCGTATCCAATCGAAATATAAACAGCCTTGACACCACCTTGAAATCTCTAGCAAAAGAGTTTACTGCCAGTGCCACTCGTTCGTTGACATTATCAATGGCCAGTAGTCTTTTACCATGTGTAGTTGAATGTACTTGAATAGACCACACCTGTCTGTTGGTCAGCAGATCCCAAACAAGTAGTCGAGTTTTCGATA
Source organism: Sugiyamaella japonica (assembly GCA_030583365.1). Taxonomy (NCBI): domain Eukaryota; kingdom Fungi; phylum Ascomycota; class Dipodascomycetes; order Dipodascales; family Trichomonascaceae; genus Sugiyamaella; species Sugiyamaella japonica. The sequence continues at coordinate 43,082 of JAJMIG010000002.1, forward strand.
GCGCAACCAGTTTTGTGCCAACAATCTGGATATGCCTGACTCGAGATCCAAGAAGATTAGGAAGAGTTCGAATGATTTGGAATTTGTGGCCGTCAATTAGCCTTAAAGTCGATTCATAACCAAGGACTATGACGCTACCATCCTTTGACGAACAAACTGAAACGGCCGACGAAGTCATGGCACTGGGAGGCAAAAATTTCCGAATGCCCCACGACACCGTTCGGGCCGTCGAGGCGATTTCATCGACATTAGTTGGTTTCCATAATCTGATTCCTCCATCCTGAGCAGCAGTAATAAAGCCATATCCGGAACTTATTGGAATCAAATCCACAATGCTTTTGTTCAATCCATGAGGAGCAGATACTCTGGTAGCCAGGTCCCATTTAACGTGGTCTTTGGCGTCGTTTCTAGTCCAGAATTTCAAATTGATTTCCTTGTCGTCTTTCGAAAGCAGTCGATCCACCACCGGAGCGCTGCGTTCATCTACTGTGGCCATCCATTTGCCATCCTGAGTGAATACAACATGCGTGATTTTGGGATCCTCAATAGCACTTTCACTACGAACTTTACCGGTCTGAATGGTCGAGGCAGTCGAGAAAACAGTTACTTGTTGGTCTGTGGCCATGTCATAAACCTGGAGCTGAGATCCGTTTCTGGTCGGGAAGTATGCATGCTTGGTTTGAGGATTAATATAGTAAGCGGTGGTATAATCTGGGACGTGGACCTTATCCCAATCCTTGTTTCGATGTCTCTTGCGTTCCTTTTCAGGGTCTCCTGGCAGTTTACCGAAAACAGCCTTAATTCCGGAAACTTGGAATCGACTAATAAGATCGATTGAAGATAGTACTACTAACTGATCTCCTTGTAATGATAGAGCATACAGCTCTGAGCCCGGATCGACGTAGATGTCGGTTATATCGCCCTCCAAACGGGGTAGGAATTGCGTGTTATCAGTTTCCAGCTGCCAGAATACAAGCACACGTTCTCTGCCGCCAGATAATAAATAATCATCATTAAGAGAAAATGAAAGCGCCAGAACAGAGTCTACGTGCCATTTAAGGGCCCGAATGGACGGATCTTCGCCCGTGCCAGAAAAAATGTCATAATAAATATCAATGACTCCTGTTACAGACCCAACTGCTAAAATGCCTTGATCAGACACCGCAATCGAAGATACGGCTCTGGTTCGTTTGATGGTTTTTTCAGCAGTGATTTTCCTGTGACTCTTGTCGAACTTGCCTACTGTAACAAGTTCTCCCGACTTGGATGATGAATAAAAAGCAACGTATTGCCTGGAATTGGAAATGGCAAATAATTTCACTCCTCTAACGTGCATTAGTGGTGAAGACGAGTTGTTCCATTCTGATTCAGTAGAATCACCGACATCTTCGTTCTTGGTTAAAGATAGAATCCCTTGCTTTTCACTAAATACTACAACCTCTGACTCCGAAGGCTTGGTTATGACCTTTTGTATAGAGTGTCTAGCATCAATCACCACTCTATCAGCAGACTTATCCAGCCAGTTGACAAGCTCTATTTTGCCGGTGGTTCTGGAAACCACCACAAACGAGCTATCATGCTCACATAATTGTATATCTGTAACATCACTAATTGAATCAATATGAATACTACGCACCACCTGCTTAGTAGCTCTTGAATACACTCTTAATTCCAACGAAGTAAGTGCCAGAAAATGGGTTTTATCGGGTGTGAAAATGGGATTGACATTTGGAAATCGCCCGCCTACCGTCGAAGTTACTTTCCAAGCTTTAGAACTTGTATAGGTTGTACCAGTGATTCTCTTCCGTCGTACTGGTTCGTCGGACATTCTGTGAGGCCGTCGGTTCTGTGTTTTGGATTTTGGTTAGAGAAATAGATTTTGATTTTTTTTCAGTTGGATCGTAGATCAAAATGTTTTCGACCGTTTCTTTTTTTTGCAATAGTAGTAGGGTAAGAACGCACGGCTTCTCAGGGGTTCAGCCGTGTGTTTGGAGTATAAGCATAGAATCAATGTGAACGGGGTGGGAGCGACGCCCCTCCGGCGGCCGGGCGCTGCCCGGACCCGTTGCTCCGCTTCGCGGAGACCTTGGACCTCATTAGCAGTCGTTTTGGACCCGATAGACTGATGACTCCGAGGTATCTCTCTGTTATCTGATAATGACTTTAACATGAGAGTGCGGCTTACGCAGGGCAGGAGTAATCTAATCTCAATTGCTATTTAAACTGACGGTCTCTCGCCAGTTGGTCCTGTCTAATCTCTAACACCCATTCCAGACAGAAATCATTAAAAATGGAATTTGCTGATATTAAACAACAGCTTCGCAATCTTTGGGCTGGTAGTCCCACTTATACAGAAGACGATTACCCCGACTTGACTGGAAAGGTCTATATCGTCACTGGTGGCCCCACTGGTATTGGCTTCTACGTGTCCAAGTTTCTTCTCCAGAAAAACGCAAAGGTGTGGATTGTTGCCAGAAACCAGGCCAAGATCGATCAGGCTATTGCCGAATTCAAGAAAGAACTTCCAGATGCTGCTGTCGACTACTTTGTAGTAGATTTCGGAGATCTTTCCACCATCAAAGGTGGTGTTCAGAAATTTCTTGATTCGGGCGACAAACTTCATGGAGTTATCCATAATGCTGGTGTGATGCATCCTCCTCAGGGATCGGTTACAAGCCAAGGCTACGAGCAACAGCTTGGAGTCAACACCATTGGTCCTTTTCTTTTGCAAAAGTTTCTTGATGACAAACTGATTGCTACAGCCAAGGCTGCCCCTGAGAATTCATGTCGAATTTTATTTGTATCTTCTTCAGCAGCTGCTATGGCTCCTCGAAATGGCGGAATCAATTGGAAAGATATAAATTACAAGACCGAAACCGCTAGTAAGTGGACGCTATATGGCCAGTCCAAGGCTATCAATATTTATGAGGCCATTCAGTGGGCCAAACATCATAGTGATTCGGGCGTTGTATCTCTGTCGTGTGATCCTGGTAATATTCATAGCGAACTACAGAGATATGCAAGCCGAGTGGAACAATTTGTTTACAACAGACTTCTGTACCCGACTCATTACGGAGCTTACTCTGAACTGTTTGGAGTTCTTCACCCTTCATTCACAACCAAAGACAATGGAACTTTCAATATCCCTTTTGGACATCGTGGCCGAATTAGAGCCGATATTCAAGAAGCGGCCAATGGCGAAGGTGGAGACAAGCTGTGGAATTGGCTCGAGGAGCAGGTCAAACCGTATCTTTAGTGGTGTGCGACGGTATCTTAACTTATGTAGTGGACAAACATTTATGAAATATTATATTCTTTTCTAACGGTTAAACAAACTCTTTCACCTGATCTTCGAGCCAAGCCCAAAGTTTCAATCCCGTGTCACCATGAGCTCCATCGTATATATCTTGTCTAGGATGCTCCAATTGGCCAAATGGCACATAATAGTTGCCATTATCTTTGAGGGTGAGCGAAGGGTGCAATAATGGATAAAGCTCGGCATATGCTGCTTTGCTAGAAGCGTACGAGAGAGCGTGTAAAACAACACCCCAGCGGCCTTGGCCTAGGTTTCTCCCAATATCAGTACTAACCAGACCCGGATGAACAGCCACGCTAATGACCTTAGAATCCTTGTGAATTCTAGGCCATACTATAGCCTCATATATGTTGACAGCTTTACTGTGGCCATAAACACCGAAACTATGACGTCCGTTAGGAACGTTGTTCATGTCTTCCAGATTAACCCCGCTATGAGGAAGACTTAGTCGATGGGCACTAGAGGCCACCCAAACAATACGCACCGAATTGGCAGGAGCAGTCTCGGCTGTCTTCTCCAAGATCGAGTCAAGATACTTTTGGAATAAAAAGGGGGCCACGCCATTCACTCCCACAGTCATTTCAAGGCCCTGAGCAGTCTTGGACCCAGCAGGCGCGAAATTCAACCCTGCATTATGAACAATACCATCCAAACGGTCATTCTCAGCCAGAAATTGGTCGACAGCAGGCTTGATAGTGGCTAAATCGGCATAATCTGTAAGCAGATAATGAATGTTGTTTGAATTCTCAGCAAACTCTTCTTTCAAGCTGTCCACAGCCGCAATTAGTTTGGGTTCAGTTCGGGCTACCAAGTACACCTTGGCATTCTTCTGCAAGAGTTTCTTCGCTACCTGGAGACCCAGACCACCAGAGGCACCCGTCACGATATACACCCTTCCAGACAAATCAGGAAACTGGTCAACTGTGTAAGTGGCTCTGAAAGGAACAAAGTCTTTTAGCAGCCGCAACGTATTCATTATTATCGATCGAATTATGGACAACGTCAAAAGTTGCAAGATAATACTGCAAGTAAAGCAAAAAAAACCAGAGTGAAAGGTGGCGATATTTATACCTCAGGCGAACCCAGAAACATATTCCCCCAAAACGTTATCTCCGAGGACTTAGCTGTGGCATATAGTTGAACCGAGAAAAACCGCCACGACGCCATCGCCTTCGCCTAGCTATATCCTAGGAGATAGCCGTGGCGCATAGTTGATCCGAGACGCCCCCCAGACTGCCGAGCATGGCTTATGCAATCGAACCGTTATTTTTTGATCTACTGCAGAACATGCTTATCTAGCAGCCCCGTACCTCGCGAAGCGAGCCAAACGGGTCTGGGCAGCGCCCAGCCGCCGGAGGCAGACCAGGGCACGCCTCCGGCGGCCGGGCGCTGCCCGGACCCGTTGTGTTCGCTCCGCGAACTACGTCCGGTCTCGTCAATGCAATGTGAATATATTAATAAATTAAAAACTATTGAGTCCGTCATTGTCATCCTGATCAAGATCGATATTCTTTTGTTTACCAGTGGACCGCATGCCAGCTAAGGTCTCATTGGTGACCTGTTTACGCATCTTGGCCTCCATTTTGGCAATCTCTTGTTCGCCGCTGGCGGAATCAGCCTCGGCGTATTCCATGACTAAACGTCGGCCAAGCAAATGCGTTCCTTGAAGAGCCTTCATGGCATTCTCAGCCTCCTTGGCAGTAATGAATTCTGCAAACGCAAACCCTCGGGCAGACTTGTTGAACTTTTTGGGCAGACGGACGGTTCTCAGTTGTCCAAAAGTTCCGAAAAGCTTCTGAATATCTTTCTTGGTAGCCTCGAATGGAATATTCTTGATAAGAATCTTGCTTTTGGCCTTGACAGCAGACGACGACATGCTCGATTCTGCCTGCTGATCCTGTCCTCTACGAGAAATCTTCAATTGTAGCTTATGACCATCAAGAACAAGCCCATCCATTGCTTTTAGGGCAATATTAGCACTTTCGGCGGTCCTGAACTCGACAAAACCAAAACCCATACTCAATGTTTTGCCAGGATTCTTTGCATCTGGCTTCTGCTTCACTTGAGCGATAGCATAGCCATCGAGTGCTTTGAATGCATCGTGCAGATCAGCAGAACTTGTCTTGAAGTTCAGGTTCTTGACAAACAACGACGTTCTTTCGTCGCCATTTGATTGAACATCTTCGCCGGTTGCTGCCGTGCCAAGAATCTCAGATGCTGATGATTTGACCTCTTTAGCAGTAGAAGATTCATTAGTTGCCGTTGCAGTACTAGTAGTTGGCTGCTCATCGTCGTCTCCTTCAAACAGACCCTTGGGGCCCTTTTCCAGGTACAAAATCGAGGATTTGACCCTCCTATAAGCAAGTTTGGTGAACGCGGCTCGGGCCTGTGGGGCATTTTTGAAAACAACCATTGCAATACCTCCATCTGGGGGCAAAAGCACCTTGCGAAGCTCACCATAAGTGGCAAACATGTCGGTTATTTCATCAACAGACGTATTGAACGGCAGATTCTTGACGAGAATGACAGTGTCTGATTTTTCCTTTTGGTTAAAAGACAAAAGATCTACACCTTTGCTTGCAAAATACTCTTTGATATTGCCAAGCACCGAAGTCTCTGCCAATGCCTGTTGAACAGCAGCATCAGATGACTCGGGATTAATAAGCTCTGATTTGGAAACCCCGAGGTTTCTGGCCGCAGACTCTAGAGCAGAATCACTATTAACATATAGCGAGTTCCAGCTGAACTGTTGCTTCGCAGCAGCAGCTTTCCGTTTAAGTTCATTCTGCTTCTTCAATGGCAGATTTTTCAGATCAAACTCGTCAAGTCTATGATCTTTCTTGGCATCTGCAGGCAAAATATGAAGCAATCTCCCTTGAAAGATAGTTTTATCCAGGCTCTCATAAGCAGCGACGGCGTTTTCTGGCTTTGCAAATAACACATATGCAAACCCTTTTGATTTCCCTGATTTAGGATCAACTGGAATATGCACTTCGTCGAGCTGCCCGAACTTGCTAAACAGCTCTCTGAACTCCTCTTCCGTAGCAGAGTAGAGTAGATTACGTAAGAACAAGCGGCCTGTCTGGGAGATTTGAGCCCTGACTTTATCTTCTTGTGACTCTTGTGCCTCATATTCCTCGTAAGGAACTTCAACTTCTTTGGCTTGTGATACCTGTGTTGCCTCCGGTCGACTCATGCCAGCGTCTTCGACTTCGACTTCAACTTCGACTTCGGCCCCGCTATCTTTCGATTCCTTCATTCGCTGACGTCTCATGCGTAGCCAATCCATATCAGATACATTTGGATCTTTTGCGGATGTGTCTTCCTCTTCAGGTTTCTCTATTCTGTCATTTTCATTAACGTTGTCCCCTTCAAACGCAGACAGAGGCACAAAGGCCTCCGCTTTCTCTTCCTCTTCCTCCACCACATCAGCAGTACTCGTCATATCAACATACTCCGACTCATCAGCGTCCCTCGTCGATGCAGAAGGAGGAGCCGACGCGGTAGACACTATATCATCATTCGCCCACGACTTCAAGCCCTGTCTCGCTCTCATGGCGCCCAAATACTCGGACAATTTAGGATCTTCTTCTTCAGCATCGCCTTTTTCAGCCTGCTGTAAACTCTTCCCCTTTTTCTGTTTTTTGCTAGACAAGATTTCTTCCGCTGCCTGTTCCAATCTCTTTCGCTTTTCTCGGTCTCGAATGTGCCTCTGTTCCGTACTGACCAGACTGTCATCTTTTGTGGTTTTCGCAATCTCTACAGCCAACTTTGCTGTATCAATAAACGACTCATTAAAAAACCTCACCGCTTCTTGAGCTTCGGTATCCGTTTTATATCCAACAAATCCAAACCTCCTGGATCTGCCATCTCGAGTCTTCATAAGCTTAACATCCGTAATTGTGCCTTTTCCTGACAAATGCTTTTTAAGCTTCTCCTCCGTTAGATATAACGGCAAATTTTTAATGATAATACGAGACATATTGAATGACAAACACGACTGCCAGTATCAATCTCCAGTATTGAAAAACTATTCCAGTCAGATTTATCTACCGCACGGCTAAATTTTTTTTTCTTCACTAACCGTAATTTATCAAAGAGATCCCATGCATGCCGATCTTTCATGTCCAATTTTTTTTAGAGCACTGTGCAAAAGGAATGAATACTGGAAAGTGTCTGAATTCTGCAAATTCCAATTAAAGAATCGACGCCATATCAAGGACTCACAAAAAGAATGGCAATCAAGACCAAGTCTAAAGCCAAAAGCTTGGGGTCAGCCTCCCAAGGTGACAGTTTGGAGAAGCCGTCGTCCACCATCAGCAGCGACTTCATACTAACTATTGATGACGATGATGAGAACGTCCCAGATATGGACACAGACGAAGAAGCAGTGGACGGCGAGGAAGACGTGGAAAAATCTTTACTTCGTGCAGAGAATTCTGTAGAAAAGCCTGGCAAATCTAAAAAGATCAATAAGAAAACCAAAGCACCCAGTGCGAAGAAAGAAGAAGACGCAGAAGAAGAACAGGAAATCGATCCTGAGTTCAAGTTCACTTTGGATGGTCTTGTAACTTCAGATATCTTTGAAGGCTGGGACTTGGGTACAGATCAATCCACCGTAGGGTCAGAGAAGAGAGATGTTGATTTAGATGATATTATTAGGAGAAAAGGTGGGCTTGACAGTCTAGAGGTAGCAGCAGAAGCAGAAGCAGAAGCTGGTGAGAAAGCAGATGATGATGACGAGCTTGCTATGGATGGGTTTGGTATGGGAGCAAAGGATGAGACTGGAAACGAAGAAGAAGACGAAGAGTCAGCCTCCGACAAAGAGGATAAAGACGAAGAGGAAGACGAAGAAAAGGAAGATGACAAGGAAGAAGAGGAAGAAGAAAATGAAGAAGAAGAGGAAGCTGAAGTGGAACAAGATACTGCCGAGGACATGGCTAAATTCTATGCGCCAGCAGCCGAAACCGACAAAGCAAAAGGTACTGTCCATCAATCCTTTCAAACGCTCTCCCTTTCTAGACCAGTCCATCGTGGATTATCTTCGCTTGGATATACAAGACCATCTCCAATTCAAGGCGCCGTCATCCCTGTTGCCTTGTTAGGAAAAGACGTCATTGCTGGTGCAGTGACAGGATCAGGTAAAACGGCAGCCTACCTAATTCCCATTCTTGAAAGACTTGTTTATCGACCCAAAGTAGCTACCACTCGTGTCGTGGTCCTGACTCCAACTCGTGAGCTGGCTATTCAGGTTTGTGATGTCGGTAGAAAACTCAGTCAATTTATTTCTGGCCTGAGGTTTGGAATGGCCGTCGGTGGTCTTAACCTTCGAGTTCAAGAACAGGAGCTTAAAAGTAGACCAGATATAGTGGTTGCCACCCCAGGTCGATTTATTGATCATGTACGGAACTCACCGAGTTTCCAAGTGGATGGTGTTGAGATTTTAGTGGTAGATGAGGCCGATCGAATGTTGGAAGAAGGTTTCCAAAAAGAGCTAACAGAGATTTTATCTCTTATTCCCACCAAGAGACAGACTCTCTTGTTTTCGGCTACTATGAATAATAGCATTAAAGATCTGGTTCAATTATCGCTACATAAGCCTGTTCGCATTATGATCGATCCCCCTAAGCAGGCCGCTGGTGGTTTGGTCCAAGAGTTTGTCCGCATCCGTAAAAGAGAAAACTTAAAGCCTGCAGTACTTGTGTCACTTTTGAAAAAAATTGGATCTAACCAAAGAGTAATCGTCTTTGTTTCTCGAAAAGAAACTGCTCACAGACTGAGAATCATTGTTCGACTTCTTGGAATTAAAATTGGAGAGCTTCATGGCTCTTTATCGCAAGAACAGCGTTTGAAGTCAGTATTGGCGTTCAGAAATTTGGAGGTTCCCGTTTTGGTGTGTACAGACTTGGCTTCGCGTGGTCTGGATATTCCTAAGATCGAAGTGGTCATTAACTATGATATGCCTAAAACTCATGAAATTTACTTACATAGAGTGGGTCGTACTGCCCGTGCCGGAAGGGAAGGTAAAAGTATATCGTTTGTTGGAGAAGCAGCTATTGAGCGTGCCATTGTCAGAGACGCCATAAAGAACGCTGCAGCGGCAGATGCGTCTGCCAAAAGTTCAATCATGGGTAGAAACGTCGATTGGAATGAAATAGAAGAAATTAACACCAAGATTGAATCAAAGGAAAGCATTATTGAAGAGATCCTTGAAGAAGAAAAATCCGAGAAATTACTCGCCCAAGCTGAGCGAGACATTACAAGAGGTCAAAATCTTATCAAGTATCAAGATGAGATTCACTCTCGTCCCAAGAGAACGTGGTTCGAAGCGGAAAAGGACAAGAAAAGTGAATCTCAGCTGCTTAAAGAGGCAAGTGCTCAAAAGAAGAGGAAGATGGAAAAGACAGAAGATGATGGTCCGAAAAAATACAAAAAGACACAGAAAGATAGGGCACAGAGTCAAAAGAGAGGAAACGCTAAAAATGCCGGGTCCGGCAAGAACGCCAAAAAGAACGATAAGAAATTGGCAGAAAAGATCAAGCGGGCCAAGAAATATAGAAAGTAAACAAAACTATAACTTCTGATCCTGTCCGTGATAATGTACTTTCTATTATATAATTTATTAATAAATGTAAAATAAGAGTGTCATTGCTCATTTGTAGTAATATTTAGTTGAGAGTGTATTGGTGGTATCAAGCTCGTCATTCTCACTCAAGGCGGGAACCATATGATGGTCATTGGGACCCAAGGCAAGTAACTGGACACGAAGTCTACCCTGTGCGAGCTGTTCAGAGTGGAGTCGCGAGTAATCCGACTGAAAATCACGATCTTTGGACATCATAATTCCATCCCGCCAAACATTTGCCTTGTCTAATGTGCCAGAATACATTGTCAACAATGGCCGTTCGGTATCCTTCTTATCCATGAGCATGATCTTTGCATAGCTGACTCGGCTGACTAAGTGAATAGTGTTTGATTCTCTGGCATTTTCATTTCGTGATGGCATAGATAATGGTGACACTATGACTTCCTGTATATCAGATAATTCAATAAGCTTCATGGAACTATCGCCCTTTTCCCGTTGTTCTTCCTCCAGCATATATTGAAGGGCACCCTTACTAGGGGAAAGAGCCACATGGTACTTTGGGTTTTGGCTGAAAGGAGTCAGAGGTGGTCCTTTTGAAACCGGTGAATCACGCGCCTTGTCCTTTGAATTCATAATCGTAGCGGTTGGATCCCGGACCCAGAACGTATCACCATTCAGTAAAAGACGAATACGCTGTTCCCTCACAAAGCTTTGAGATTCTGTAAACTGCTTTTGATACAGAGCTGCTATATCCAGTTCCCAGACTGTATTCATTTCTGCCTCAATGTTTTCGAGCTGCCAGTCTCTTATTTCTTGATACGACGTTGAATTCATCTCTTGCACCACTTTTTGAACGCTAAGCTGGTCTTGGTTCTTCTCTACCGCCATCAGGACAAGGCTTTGGATCACTTTGCTAATGTTTTCAATATCATAGCTAGTTGCTGCTGACGTCTTCCATATGCGCATAAAGTTCATTGTACCGACGAAATGAAGGCTTCTCCAATTCAGAAACAGCATGCTCCTATCCAAATGGAACATGTTAGAAGAAGAGCCATCAGATTTCGATGCTACTCTTGGTGTTGAACTATTTCGACTATGGACACCTCTAATGTAGCTAGGCGGTATAAGGGACTTGGCGGTTCCATATTCCAAACTTCTATGCAATGAAGCGTTCTGAATGTGGAATATGCTTCCTAAAATCTCAGATACTTCAAGGCTTGCTTTTAACAATGGGAATGTGTGTTCTGGCTTGTAAGCACTGGATACTTCAGCATAATGCTTCATGAGATTCAAGTTATCATAATGAAAGAGCTCGTACAGATCAAGACACCCAGACCATGCTCCAGTTGTATTGATAAACTTCAGCAACAAATTTTCTTCTCCATCATCCATAATACTGTTGTCATGTTCTGTGGAATCTAGCCCGGCAGCCGATCCGGTTAGTTTATCAAGTCCTTGCTTAACTGACTTGACTACAACCCGGTGAAGGGCAATATCAGAGCTACCATATTTCACTCTATTGTTTCTAACCGTTACTGATAACAGATTCTGTAAATCTAACAATAGACACCTGCATGCTATGGTCATGGCTTTGTCATGTGTTATCACTTCGATATGATTCGCCAAACCGCATATTCGCAAGATGGTATAGATGTCAACTCCACAGTCATTGAGATTTTCGGCAGCTGCTAACAAGGACACAATGAACTGAAGAGTTACCGCCACGATTTCAGTATTGTTGCAAAGCAATCGTGAGATTATTATTTCCATTAGCATAGGGTCGGCGGAGATTTGCGCTCCAAGTAGTTCTAATTGCTCTGAGCGACCAGAGCTCCTTTTCTTTAACGATTGGAGCGCTATAAGAGTTAGGATTGACAATGAAGGACAGATAATATTACCGAGAACGAAATCGTCATTGCAATGTTCTCCCGCAATTCCTAAAATCTACCTGTATGTTAGACTACTGTAGTGATTGGCGAGCAGTGCTATTTGTGTAATGGCATACTTTTTCAATCAAAGAGATATCAGCCATTGCCCAGGCTGCTCGATCTTTGGATAAGAGATAACAGCATGCCTGTAGACTATGTGAGAGTGCGGTGTGGTCATTTGCTTCCAGTATCCCATATTTCAAGTTTATTAATGCAGCAGCTGTAAGTTTGGGGTCTCGCAGAAGTTTTTCTGGAAATCAGTTCTTGACGAGTTTGTTAGTTTTTATTGTCTAAGGGACGCTTTATATATGAATAATATACACACAGACAACTGTTGGATACGAATAGAGACTAGATGGAATCATACCTGTTTCCTTGCTTGACTTCAGTATCCTATATACTTCTGACACTTCCATGTTGAATCACAGCCGATTGTTAACAATTAGGACAGCACCGATATTGTTGATGCCTTTTATGCATACTGGAATGGACCCTGCATGATCGCTACAGTTGCCAGATACGGACCTGAAATTAAGCAAACACTATTTCACCCAAAATTCAGGTACAACAGCGATGCTTATTGTGACTTGGCATGATGGGAATATAAAGAAGAATGGTGTCTTTCTCACCCATATATGAGTATACAAACATTTGTCAGGTACAGAACCCAAGATAAGATAAGAGAGATCCACTTCCAAGTAGAATATTGCACAAGCATATTACTGTATTGAAAGATATTGTAGGGACATTTTTTTCTCCAACAGAAGCGAAGGAGCGATGGGTCTGGGTTTTTTCCCTGATATCAGGTTTTCCCCAGGCTGTTACACACAATGTGCATCGTTCCCTAGCCAAAGCTGGCCATACCGCCTGCCTGCTCAATGAACTGATGATCGAACGCTGCAAACGATCACCTGACCTGTTGGCCCTTTATAGTGATTTATAATGAATATTATTATTATTATTATTATAATATATGTATATAGTAATTGATTACGAAGATAATAAAAAAAAGTATCAGCTGGACTTGAACCGAGCTTAACTACCTGCTCTTTCTTCAGTCTATCATGCGGTCAAAGACCCCAAAAGATGAGGACGAGCCTTATGCTGCTCTGGCGAGCATCGCAGATGCGCTTAGCACGAGTGTTAAAACATTGTTAAAGACACACGACGAATTCCGCCACACTGAAGCTGATGCCTATAGCCTAGGGAGAGGTTTACACGAGTTTACTTTACGAATTAAGGAAGCGCGTCGTGATGAACATTTACACAGTGCTAGTAAAAAGTAGATCGCGTCATTCATAGCAAGATGAGATAAACAGATTATTTATTAGGTCATTATGTTAGAGGCATCAAGATTTCTGCTATATTATCTAGATGACTTTTTAGACTTTTTCTTCTTGTTTTTAGAAGATTTTTTAGGTGTTTCAGGCTTTTTGCCTGTTGGTTCTATGTTGTTATGCTCAGTTTTGATTTCAGTGTTGGATAAAATTTCTGAAGCTAATCCGTTTGAGATGGACTGTTGATTTGTCGACTCCGGAGACGGTTGACTGGGTACTGGTGTAGTTTGGATGATAGTGGCCTTTATGTCGTTTTCAGCTTCGGGCTCAGGTTCAGAGGAGACTTTAGGTTCACTAGGGGGCTTCGTTTGTGGCTCATTGTCAAGCTTCTCCTTTTCGTTTCCTATACTGTCTTCCGCTTCAGATACAGGAACTGGTCGAGGTTCGTTTGCAAGGTTGACTTGAGACTCACGAGCAGGTTTGGTCTCTGACTCATGTGTTTCCGGCCCGTTCTCAGTTTTGACGTCCGATTCAGTTGCCTGGAGGGCTTCAAGCTCCTCACCAGTGTCGGTTTCCGGCTTATTTTCTTCTGTTTCTGTTTCATTTCCAGGCTCGCTTTCAGCTTTAGCTTCAGGTTCTGTGGCGGGGGTTTCTTCAGGTTCGCTAGCAAGCTTGGTCTCTGCTTCAACTTCCGTTTCAGGTTCGCTCGTAGGCTTACGCTCTGGTTTAGTCTCTGGCTCATCTTCCTGATTTTCCTGCCTGTTATCACCTTCAGCTTCTTCTGCTTCTACTTTAGCTTCTGCTTCACTAACAAGCTTGGTATCTGGTTCACTCTTCAGCTCACCTTCCGGTTCTGGGTCGTGTTTGACGTCTGTCTCGGTTCTGACGTCGGATTTAGCCTCTGGTTCAGCATCCAGTCCAGTCTCATCCTTTTCGGTGATGAGACTGGCTGCTTTGACGGCGTTGGATTTTACGCCTTCCTCAAATTCAACCCCAGCCGGCAGCTCCGTATTTATATTTGTCTCTGGCGTAGATTCCGTATCTTTTTCTGGCTTTGCGTGTTGCTCAATCGATAATTCACGTTCCGGCTCAGTCTCAGTCTCACAACTGACCTTCTCTGTCTTGGAATGATCTTCCAAGTGAGTGGGTATTATCTCTGCTTGAGTTTCTGATCCAGTCTGTACCTGTTGTGACAGCTCATTGTCCGCCTGCTTGTTCTGCTCAACAGTTGAAGCCTCACTTGTCTCTATATTGTTATTGTCGACGGTGGTTCCTCCCTCAACTTCAGTAGCTGACTTTGATATCGTGGGTTCTGCCAACACCGGTGGGGCCGGCTCTTCTGGAGCTGGCATTGCATTAATATTCTCCCAAATCACTTGAGCGGAATTTCCAGACCCTTCAACACTGCCAAGATTGTCCCTGAAATATTCAATATCTTGCAATACTCGTCTTTTCTCGGCTTGAGACTTGAAATCAGTTTGGATATATGCCTCTAATAACTTTCGTTTGTAGTTGTCGAATATTTGTGAAGTAATCAACTAAAACTTGTTAGTAATGGCAAAGAAAAAGCATCTCCCTATAGTTTAACTTACAAGATATGATTGCTTTGGCAAGATCTTGACCAAAATCTTCACTAAAATCGAAGTTTCTTTGACCAAATCCTGCATGTACTTATTGACAGGACCTGGCTGTGACCAGTCGGTCTTCATGATAACGTTGCAATGGAATGTCATTTTATCGTTCATTAACGAGATGAACTTTTGGTGGACTTCCTGGCGATGGCTTTCTAGCTCGGCAATGAGGGTGTCAAAATCATTGAGGACCGACGACGAAGGAGGCAAATGTCTCGCTGCGCAGCGCTTGATAAATGGCAAAAGCGCCACCATTATATTAACAGACTCGGATGATAATGCAAGATGTTTAGCTGTAATGTGTTTTAATCCAGCTGAGCGAGTCGCACCTGCACCAAGGATTAGTTGAATGGCACGCGAATTGAACTTCTTGACAAGGTCAATAAAATTAGTAACAACCTCAGTTGATAAATGAGGTAGCAAAATCATTAGTTTGAGATAGTCTTCGGTGGACCTGATGATACAAATGGCAGGATTAGAGATGATGAAACTGGAGTTTTCAACAAAGACATTACGAGGTAGTTTTTTACCATCAGATGCTTGAGCCGATTTAATGGACTGTGATAATGGTATATCGTCGTCGGATTCATAAGGGATCAAAATGACTCGCAACGCAGAAACCCATGGACTGGGATCCTTTCCAGACGCTCCGCTTTCGACAATCCGATCCACCAGCGCCTGAAACTCTTTTGAAATTTCTTCTTCTTTCCATAAATCTTTGTCCATCAACTCTGCCAATTCAGTCTCACGCTTTGAATAAAAGCGATCCAGAAATTGTTTGATGAAGGTGGACAACATTCCTCGTAATTCATTAGAAGGGTCACCACAGATGATTTCACATTCAGCAAGGTAGATTCCGTTTAATGCATAAAAGTTGATAAAGTCTTGTAATCCATAGTTGACAGTTTGTTCACGACGAACTTTCAAAACTTTGGTCATTCTATTTTCCGAGTTATTGATCACGCTAAGGAGTAGATCACTCAGATCGATAACTGCCGAGCCTCGAGAGTCGTCTAATGAGGCAGTGAGATCAAGCAAAAGCTTTTGTTGCGCTGAGAGCCTTCTATAAAGTTCTGATAGCGACACATAGATATCCGATACCATGGTCTCAGCCTCCCGTATTGTCATGGCTCGCAGTGAAGTAGCCAACGACATGCTCTTATCAACCACAGATCTATTTGTACTATTGGAGCTCATTGAAATGGTATCACTCTTAGAAGGGAGGTTCATGCGTACAACGTTCTTGACCATTTTAACCACCGATTCCTTGTACTGATTGAAAGCGGTGGCAATGTTATTTGAACGGGACAATCCATTCAACTGCCGAGTTAACGACTCTCTAAATAAAGGATCGATATTGAGATAGCTTGTGTTGCTAGGCACAGGGTTTGCAAACGGATCTTTATCCAGTATCTTGCCTAATCTTTGTAATGTATCGACCTTGGGTACAGATTCCATATGCCGTTTTAAATCCTGTAGTAAGATAGCCGAGAAGTTGTTGCTATAGATTTCACCGGCCTTTGATCTCAAAGTACACAAGCTCTCTCGCAAGTCAGACAGTCCATTAACAGATTTCAAGTTCACCAATGGGTAACACCAGAGCGAAGTCCACTTTTTGACCAACGCATGTGAATTATTACCTTCGAGTAATGCTTCAGCAGCATCGATAATCTCCAAAGACTGGTCGATATCATTGCCTTGATTCAGAATGGACTCGGCATTGTTGGCCTGCTCGAATACAGTTGATATCTGTAACAGGGATTCGGAAAGAACAGCAACGTTCTGGCGCCTTTGACGAAGCTTTACCTGGTCAATCCCACGAAGGGCAATATTTTCATCAGCGTCTACTAGCTCCTGTTTCAGTTCCTGGATTCGCTGTATACATTCGGAAGCGCGTTCGTTAATAGTTTTCAAGTCACCTAAAGTGGAGAAAAACGACTTGGATGCATTGGATATTTCGTTGATGAGATGCAGTTCAACAGTATCAATGTACCAGGAAAGCTTTTCTTGCAGAATGGAATTGGATGCCAGGATTCGCGGTACTTCATTATCAGGGTTGTTGTCATTTTCGGCCTCTTCTTCCAACAGCTTTATCGGTGAGCTTATTCCATCACCGCCATGAATGATCTCGGATTTCTCGCTGACAATGCCGAAGATTTTGGGGTTGTCAAGCTGGAAGTTTTCCTGGAAAAAGACGTCTGGGATAGTTGATAGGGGAGTCAAGCCCGGTTGCAAAGGTAATTGCGTGGAAGAGTCGCTGTCGCGGTCACGCTGGTGGTAGTCGTGTTCCTTTTCAGACCCGGTCGACACTATGGAGGTATCCTGACCAGATAGAACCGAAAATGCATCGTCATTGACATTCTTGGTCGAGCCAGCAGTAGATCCATACACCTGGTCATCAGCACCTCCTCGGGATATCCTAGCTCCGTAAAATAGCTCGTATTCGGAAAAGATATCATTGAACTTTTCTCTCAGCTCCTCCTTTTTCAGTCTGGGAGTGGCTGCCAGAACGACAGGAGGTATATCTTTCGAGGTAGGCGATTTGAATGGAATGGAAGAACCACTGCCAGTAGTGATGTTTCTCCTACTGAGCTGAGCAGGAGAACTGAACGACTCATTGTTGGAACTAGTGGCCGAAGCATTGGCAGGGTCGACCAAATCGGCAATTGAGTTGGGACCCAGTCGATTTTGAGAATGGCCAACACGGTTGAGCCCGACTGGAGTGAACACAGACAAGGTTCCCGCAGTTCCAGCTCCTCCTGCTCCTCCGGTCGTAGTACTGAGAGTACTTACGCCGCTAAATATGCTACTTGGCCGTCTATTTCGCGATCCTATTGCCACGGGAGCAAATATGGGCGTCGAAGGAGTCGGCGAGATAGAGCCAGACATCATGACGGCAGCATCCAAAGAAGGTCGGCTATGGCTACGATGAGACATGAGTTATGCAAATGCCGTGGAAATGATGCCTCCTTTTTCTTGTATTCCTATGAAACCTGCTACTCTATCTTTGACAATACCACCACCACGCATAATCATGGACCGACACACACGACGTTGACGTTAATTGTGTCCAATAAGAATGCGTCTTTGTACGTGAGTTGGTTTCAGCTGAAAATACTGGAGCAAAGTGAAATCCGAGTACGTGCGGTTGACGATTGACCATTACTGGTGGTGATTTCCACTCCATCACTGTTTCTAGGGACTCCACTGGCCCTAACCACAGTATACATATCAAGAACAGCCACTTACTTACCAGAGGTGGTGTCTTTTTATAATTCTTATACTAATCTATTATTACTATTGCCAGCCACCTAAAGGGTCTAGTTTTTTGGCCGTGTCTACTCCCACCAGATCAATTAGCTCTTGTCTGTTGGCCATGAAATTGTGATCGTCGAAATCAAAGCCAGGCACTACGACCTCGCTTATCAGCAGGCCCTCGGGATCAGTAGTGAAGCTGGCCTTATAAATACCACCCTCTACAACCCATTGGGCATGTTGGTTCTTGCCGAATCCTACTTGGATGCATTTCACTGTACCATCTGGATGGATGAGAACGTAGGTGCCTGATCCTTTTTGAAGAATGTGGATGATTCGAGATCTGTTGCGGTGGAACCGGCCAATGGGCGAGTCAGAGTCCAGGTAGTAAAAAATAAGAGTCGAGTAGTTTCTTGCCTGAGTGGGGTTGTATGGAGAAACCATTGTAAACGGGCTTCGGTCTGTTTCACGGAAGTAGCCTCCTTCTGGGTGTTTAATGAGTCCATATTGTGCTACCAGGGGGTTATGTGCATCAGCATCAGATGGAACTCTTTTCGACCTGGTTGGAATAACCAGTTTATCCAATTCAGTAGCCATTGTTCGTTATACTGTGTGTACTTTATAGCAACTAAATCACGACAAGATAACTGTTGATAAGCGAGCCAAAACCGAGAGATTATGCACAAGCTTTTATTCTATGAGCGGCAACAAACAGACATTTTTTTATGCTAAAATAATGATAAATAATTAAAATAAATAGTGTGGGCCTTATACAAGCAGGATTGTTTCAATTACCTTGTTATTTCCAACCGGATTTCCAAAATGAATTTGCCAGTCCCTTGGCACTGCTAACAGCACTGTTCAGTCGACCGGCTCCGCGGCGGTTCGTGTCCTCTAACAAGGCAGTGGCCGAATTCTCGTCATTACCCAATGGTGGAGGAGAACTGTCAAAACTGGTCGCGGTGACCTGACTTGACACTGCGGTCGGACTGGTTTTGCTAGCCGTGGAAGAAGAAGGCGCCCGCAACCCCAGAGACAGAACTGGCCGGATATGGGTGGTGGAGGTAACAGCAGCCTCGGAGGCATCTTCAACAAACTCCGTTTCTGGTGCGTTCACATTCATATCACTATAGCTGGCATTATGACTGGTACTGGTACTCGAGCTGTTGGAGGATCCAGCACTGGTGGCCGGTAGGTTATCCAAAAGAACAGAGGTAGACACGGGATAGTTGTTGAGCAGCTCGCCAACCGCATTGGTCTTGTTGGTCGACGAGGTTGCAACCGAAGAACCGGCCGACGCCTGGATAATGTCCGACGCGCTCAGCGAGTGGTTAGGTGAATGAGCAGGCGATGGTGCTGGTGACACATAGACAGAGTTATAATCATAAGTACTGTAAGCATGACGATGGTTGACAGTATTATGGCTCATTGCAAACGCCACCGAGTTGGCAGCAGCCCGCTGACGAGCCTCTCTCTCTGCTTCATCGACCTGGTATTTCAACGTGGTTGCTGGCAATAAAGCAATATTCCGGTAACTACCTTTTGGCACGTTATGAAGCGAGGCCGAAGACGCTGACCGGACCATGAAAAAGAACCCGGCGTCATCCTCTTCATCTTCCTCATCCTCTTCATCATAGCCATAATCGCTTTCTTGTTTATGATGTTCTTGTTCTTCGTCTTCATCTTCGTCTTCATCCGAATCATCTGTATCTTCGTCGTCTCCTAAACCAAACTTGGGTCTACCCTGGATTTGAGGCCGCTTGCTATGTCTGGTGCTATGTCTAGCCCTTCCTCTATCAGTCATTTTCTTGTCTCCATCTTGATCCTCATCATCTGAAAAGTGATTATCAACTGCTATGCACTGCTCCACTCTATCGTTAAAATGAATATGTCGTTCTTTTGCTTGTTGTGGAGGTGGAGACGGCTGGATTTGTTCATGAGTTCCCGTAGGGGTTGTAGGATGATGCACACTAGTATTATTATTAGCAGTCACTTGAAGATTGCTACTAATCGACGAAGCAGAGCTGCTATCTCCACTAATACTCGGCGAAAGTAAAATATCATCGCTGAATCTAGCAAGATTCGTTGAAGGGGTGTGAAAGTACTGCTGGTTGATGAGTTGGGAAATGTTTTCATTCGAGTGACCAGCATGTGGTCGATGGCGGTAATTGTGATGTCTCAAGTACGTGGCCACTCCATCCCCAGTGGACGCATTAGCACTGGAATTGGCCGCCTCGTGGGTCATATTCCGGTGGTGCGTACAGTTACAAGTAGGAGTGCCATTACAACTATTGTGAGTTATCAATGGAGGTCTTGATAACATCATTTGAGATACACTGCGTTTTTTCAAAATGGGCTTTGCAGGATGAGGAATGGAATTCGAGGGCGATGCATTTCGACTGTTATCAGCGCTCGACGAAGTGAAAGTCGACGAGGCTGCTGCGGTGTTACTTTTAGCCTTGTCTTGTAGCCTGCTCAGATTATCCTTTGATCCAGGTCCTTTTTTCAGCTTATTATCTGGAGAAATCGAATATGTATGATGGGGTTCGTCGTATAAAGGTCCATATAACCAAGTAACATCATAGTCTTTTAACCAATTGACGCTTTCTGGAGCGACGGTTTTGAGATTGTATTTTGCTTTAGTCCATGTTCTCCACGACGCATTTTCCAGTCGTGCCGAGTTGGCCATATCTTTTCTTCGTAAAACAATATATCTCCATGACGAAGAGATATCGCTTTCTTTCCAGTTATGCGAAAGATAGTCTACATGACGCGACGGCTCATACTGAATGACACTATCATCAAGAGGAGGAGCAAAAAGCTCTGGAGTTCCTGGAACCGATGGAGACGAAGATCCGTACGAAGCATCGTCTTCGATAGTTGAAGAAGATGAAGTTGATAGCGTTGGGGCCACTGCATGTAAGGCCGGAGAGGTAGGAGCAGCAGGAGCGGTAGGGGTAGTGGTAGCGACGGTTGTATCATCTCTGTCGGCCGCCACTCCCTCGGGTTTTAGAGTTGTGCTTGAAACATGGCCAATTGATGGCGGTGGTGATGGTGAAGGTACAGATCGAGGCAGTCGTGGTGTAGTGGTAGTCGCAGTCGCAGTCGCAGTCGCAGTCGCAGTCGCAGTCGCAGTCGTAGTCGCAGTCGCAGCCGTGGGATTGAGATGAGGATAGTCTTCCATGGTCCCCATGAGCTCGCTAGCAGTGCTGGGTCTCATTGAAGCATCAAACACGCCCATACTTCTTGTCCTCTTCAATGCAAACGACGACTTTTGAAAAGAAGATTCGCAATCGGCCGTTACCGCTTTGGAGATTTCATTGAGATTGGTGTTCCGGACGGGTAATAGGTCTTCGGCAGGCGGCGCCATCGGTTCAGATGCAGTACTAGTCATGGTACTAGTGGTAGTGGCTGCTACACTTGTGCCCTCGGGCACGCTGGTCATGATTGAGCTGTGTTGGAGTGGAGATGAACCGGCGTCTTTTTCTTCTCTCTCCACTTCTTCTCCAGGAGCAGTAACAGCTATTGGAGGATCTATTAACAGCACGTTGTGATGGGATTCACGGTCTCCAGGGCAAGGGTCGCGCCTGGCGGGGTTGATAGCGCCGTTCTCAGCGATGCGGGTCGGTGATACAGCCGGAGAAGAGGGACCGTTGGCTGGATGGAGGTGGTGGTGGACAGCCTGCTTTGGCGGCACGGATTTCGACTGATTCGAGGTCGTGCGGTCGGTGCTGTCAGCTACAGGGACAGTAACACTGGCACTGGCACTTGGTGGCGGTGGCTTGGGATCGAGTCCGAGCGACAGCAGCGGAACGGCAGCCGGCGTGGTACAGCCTGTCGACGAAGCGGTCGACGAAGCGGTCGACAGCTGGAGGTGGCCGCGGGTAGAAAACGAGCGAGAAGACGGCGGGGTCTTGTGTTGCGCAGCCAGGTGATTACTTGCAATCTGACGAGACGGGACCATCAAACCACAGCAGCAGAACAAGCAGACAAAAAGCACGCACTCAGTCAATGGCAGCTCACAAACAAATACGCGAGCAGCACCGGCTCTAAGATGCTTCTAATACGACACTCTGTCAGTGAACCCTGTGTCTCGCTGCAATCTCTGTTAGACGCTGGACCTTGCTCCGCACGCCGGAGGCAGTCCCCTCTCCCCCACGACATCACTTACCAGACACAAATAGCAGAGTTGTTTTCTCTTGGGTTCGCAACGACAGCAGCGGCACACACGGTTGGTGGAGGTTTTTGCGGGGAAAAGAAAAAAGTGCAAAGTCAAAAGATTCTAAAAAATGAGTATCAAGACATATAAAAAGTTTGACCCCATCGAGTATTACTGTAACCAGTATTCCAGACGTACAGGCAGGCAGCGTAGTAGCGGAGAGTGGAGAAACCCAACGGTGCTATCATGGGTGCAACGGTCGTGGCGGGGGCGGCAGCGATTTGTCCCGGGCCTGGGCCCCGGGGCCAGGGGACAGGGAGGGGGCACTGGAGGGTGGGTTCTATGGTATTGTCTTATACGAGCATAAGCGGGCTACGGATAAATAGTTGACGAGGGCGCGGGCCGCTTAATCGGGGTCATAAGTCCGGCATGTCCCGGATTTGCCCGTGACGGCGCGATTTTTTTTTCCTTCTGTGCAGCGCCCGGCCGCACCCTGCCCGGATCCAGGGATCCGTTCTCCGTTACACCGCGACAGAGCAGGGGGGGTCGTTAGCCAACACACGAGCAGAGCGTGCTGTGTGGTTCTCGTCTTCAAACAGGAGCTGCATCACCCACGGGCACGCCCATGGGCCTAGCGCCGCCTGAATGGGTAGTCAGCGGTTGGTGGCCGAATTAGCAGGAGCGATACGGGTGTGGGCCATGGCCTGGAGACTGCTGCTAATCGGGTAAAGCGCACGGCTAACCTGCTCTGGCGGAAGCTCGCCTGCTTCTCATCAAGCCCAGCAACGGCGCACAACCTCTCTAACCTTTTCGGCCATGGTAAGCAGTAAGCTGCTGTGAGGGCCGCTCTAAGAGCTGCTCTAAGGGCTGGCTGCTTTATGACAGGCTAAAGTCGTAATCACCGCTTTATGTTCCGTGAGCGTCTGAGTCGAAGGAACGGCATGGCAGGAACAATGGGTGCTCTGAAGGCGCGAGGCGAATGCTATACCATTTACTGGTGGTGAGTGGAGTCTATCAACATAAGCGGCTGTTTGCCGGCCTGCTTCCCCACATTTCAGGGGTGAGACACCTGATAACCCCAGATCTGCTGCCATAAGCGGCAACCGAATGGCTGGCAGGTCGGCCGGAAACGGAGGCCGCTACATCGCCTACTGTTAGACGGTCGACTTGGGACCACTGGATCAGACAACATGTAGTAGTAGAAATCGGACCACCCGTCGCCATTAGAGTTCACGGCCACGAAAAGTGTTCGGCCACAGCGACTCGCCTCGGCGACTCGCCATCAATCTAAGTCTATATACTCTTACACCAGCCTACACGGTCGCCTCAGTCCTGAGGGTCCCCCAGCCCCTCGAGCGCAGCTCGAGCAACGGGTCCGGGCAGCGCCCGGCCGCCGGAGGCATGTCCCCAGGACCCCCGAGACAGCTCCGGCGCGCTACAGCATTTTGACGCCCATGATCTGGCCGTCCGAAGCCTTGACAATGAGGGCGTGGTTGCGGGCGACGAGGATGTCGATGGCCTTGCGGAGGATGGCCGGATCGATGCCGGCAAAGTCCTGCGAGGCCACGAGGTCGCCGTGGGAGATCTCGTAGAAGGTGAGCACGGAGCCGTTCTGGCCCGTGGCATCGACCCACTGTTTGATGTCCGAGGCCCATTCGGGTGGTTTTTTGAAGTAGACGTAGATTTCGTTTCTGGTCGACGACGTGTGCCACTCGGCATGGCCCTGGTCCACCATGTAGTCGAAGATAGCCCGTATAGTGTCGTGCTTCAGCGCTCTGTTGACTCGAGCATTGGTGAACAGTGTGGTGTTGATGTCGTCAGTGGTAGTGTCAGCGTCAGAGGTGGTGAGATCGTCGGTCAGTTCCGAGCTGTTGATTCCCGTGCCGGTGGTGCCTTTTGTGCTGCTGACGGCCAGGTTCCAGATCTTGTAGTGTTTACAGTAGGCGAGGATCAACGAGTCCCACGAAGCGAGCTGGGACTTCCAGGTCTGCTCGTTGACCTGGCGAGTGAAGAACGGAGGGAACTCGAATATCGCCGGGAACTTGAATGTTGCTGCCATAATGACAGGATGATAGACTCTGGACGAGGCACGAAAGCAGATTTAAAGCTGAGAGCGCCAAGCTGATCCACGGTCCAGCCGCATGTTCAAGGCCATCTTTATTTACATCTAGAAATGTATCTCGAGCCAGTTCATTGTCTAAAGTTAGACGAGCGGAATCATGGCTCTGAATAATATTCACGGGGTGTCGATGGATGTCGCGACGGCCGTGCTGGCTCATAAATCAGGCATTCCTCGCATTGCCAACACGGACTCGGTGCTGTCTGACGAGGAGTTACAGTACCTGTATCTGTATGAGGATCTTCGAAGACTAGAGGTCAACATCGCGTCGGTTTCTGAAACCCATTCAGATAGACTGGGTTCGTTGTTGCATCGGGCGCGATTCCATGAGCTGGTGCTCAATTCGACTTTGAGTGCCCTGTCGGTGACAAATGGCGTTGCATCTGGGGACCGTAATTCAGTAGATAGGTGAGTGAGTTTGTAGACAGCTCGTCGTTTAGAGTCACGACAGTTACACCAACTTACTAACGCTACTAAAATAGCTCGTTGATTCCACTGCTGGAGCAACGGGACAGTCTATCGTCGCAGATTCTGGTGCAGGCCAGGGCCAACGATGCACTGGAGACGGAACTGGCGCATGTTCAGGCCCAGAACCGCAAACAGAGGACGGTCAACTTGAACGTGGTGAGCCTGATCTCCAGTCTGTCTGCGAATTTAGAAGCGGAGCAGCAGAATCGGTTTACAAAGGCCCAGAAAGCGACATACAAGGCCGCCACCTCCGCCCTCAAACAGTCACGGTTACAGGAGTCGGTGTTGAACGAGACGATTCTGGCCGTCATTGCCGCCACTGGTCTGGACTGGGCACGCGACCCCAATCTCCAGCGCCTCGTTCTCGACTGTGGCGAGGCCGACATCGAACCGTGCCCCGTCCTCGACGACGAGCTATGGACCTAGCACCTCCACGAAGTGGAGCAACGGGTCTGGGCCGAGCCCAGCCGCCGGAGGCACCCCCCGGCATCTAACATCAGTGTACTATTTACAGGCGACCCAATCAGTCTCTGGAGTATAATCTGGAGCTGACGACGTTCCAGTCGATGGAGGCCCACCATTTTTCGAGGTACTCGGCCTTACCAGCAACCGAGTAGTCGGTCACATAGGCGTGTTCCCACACATTGACGGCGAGTAGAACAACGTTGAAGTTCTTTTCCTTTGACCGGACCGCTCCCGAAATGGCCTCGACGCTCTGGTGGACTTCGTCGCTGACTATACCGTTGAGATCAAACAGCTGGGCACGGGCAATGTGGTAGGGAGTGCCGGCGTTATAAGACGACATGATTCCCAGCGACTTGTCAGGCCCTTCGATCAGGAACACCCAGCCATTGCCGAGTATTAAATCTGCCGCTAATAAAAACTGTTGGCGCAATTCATCGAGTCCGCCAAAGGATTTGTTGATGCGAGACTGCAGTAGAGCGCTTGGCTTAGTGTCGTTTGATTCAGGGGGTGTTAAAGACTGGAAAAACAGGTGGTTGTTATGAGCCTGGCTGGCATAGTTGAAGATATGGGCCTGGTCGGGCTTGGTGGCGCTATTAAGTAGAATGTGGAAAGGAATGCGGGCCTCGTTATCTGTATCGACTGTGAGATTGTTTAATTTCGTGAGCAGTTGGTTCTGATGATCGGTCCATGCAGTCTTGAATGCTTTGGCGGAGAACAGGCCTGGAATTCCGACCTGTTCGTATTGGGCCTGGTTTTTGAGTGTCGGGACAGAGTGGATTGACCGGCTGGGGAGTGTCCTAGCGCTAGCGCTGGCGCATTGTCGCTGACTCGCTCTTACGACATTCCTCAGTAGCATTTTATTTTGCTAGATGTAGTTGTGAAGAACATTGGTGATGGACCTGAGCTGAAATTTCATATTGTCGGATGTTAGGGCTCGGCACGGCTGTGGCACGACGGCCATGGTACGCACAAGTAAGTGGACCGAGAGAGAGGTGTGAACGGATTTAGTGGTTTCAAAAGGCACTTGAGTAGAGACAGAATAAGGCAGATTGCTGTCGTTCACGGGCTGACAGAGATGCGATGAATTAGTAGCGCAGGGCCAAGTCACCTCTGTGCGAACTGACTGGTATGCAGACCACGCGGCTGTCGCGAGCGACCCTGACTCGCTCTATATCTACTCTACCATCTGTAACTATCATTCTATCACTTCTATCACTTCTATCGCTATTTATTATATCTCCAGTAAAATGAATTCGATTCGAGCATACTCGTTAATGCGAAACAGCCTATCGCCCATAAACAGATGTTATGGCCAGATAAGAAATTATACTCCAGTGAGACCAAGAGATCAGAGACCGCCACTAAGAAGAAGAACAGTCCGACAACCACAACCAAACTGGCACGACGAACCTGAACGCGATCAACAATACTCGGATACTACCAGCGGCTACTCTAACAACTTTGTCGGATACAATGCCAACGGATATGCCCAATGGGACACGCCAATCGCGAATCCTGGAGGCATTCTCCAGCCGTCTGATGCAGTTGTATCGCTTCTATCATATCCTAGTCTGGTCATTGAGCGCAAACTGGAAATGATGAATGTGTTTCTAGGCTTTGAACAAGCTAATCGATATGCCATTATGGATACAAACGGATTCCATTTGGGATACATGGAAGAAGAGGATTTCGGCATTACCAAGGCGATAATGAGACAGGTGTACCGTCTACATCGTCCATTCAGTGTTCGAGTACTAGATAGACATGAGAATCATATCATGAGCATTCGCCGGCCGTTTTCATTCATCAATTCTCATATCAAGGCGATTTTGCCCAGTAGCAATGGAGATGGCGAAAATGATATTGTCATTGGAGAGACCAAGCAGCAATGGCATTTGTTTCGTCGAAAATACAATCTTTTTTTACAATCGCCCGAGGGCAAAGATGTTTATGATCAGTTTGGCAAAGTGGATGCTCCATTTCTGGCCTTTAGCTTCCCAGTTACAGACAGAGAACACAATGTACTAGGAGCTGTGGATCGGAACTGGGTTGGACTTGGTCGAGAACTTTTCACCGATACTGGTGTGTATATTCTTCGCATGGATCCATCTTCATTCGACGACATTCGGGAGGCGTACCCGAATCTTGCTGGTCCACTTACTCTTGATCAGCGAGCAGTAATGTTAGGAACTGCCGTCAGCATTGATTTTGATTATTTCTCACGACATTCAAATAGAGGGTAAGTTTGAAATTGGTTGGCGATGTCATGAAAAGGGATATGCTAACAGACAAAATAGTGGGTTCTTTTCGTTTGGAGATTATGAGTGAAAATGTATATATAGACTTTTGTCAGGAATAAGACTTGGGCGGACGGAATGCGTTGAATGGAGTTCCATTTTCAGAAACCATTCGATGGCTGGAAGAGAACCTGTCTAGAATAGGGGTCTCGTCATGCTTGACTGTGGTCGAATGAGCCGATTCGAAATCTCTCGTCCAGCCGTAGTATGTCCATAGATTATTGTCATTGTCATCTCCAACCTCATCGAATTCTTTAAAGTATACTTTTCGCTGGTCTAGTCCGAGGTGGAAGTTTTCCAAAGCTTGTTTGACTTGTGGTGACGACGGCATGAGGCCAGTATGGTAATGCGATGATAATGAAAACGAAGCTGGCAACGTATATAAAGGCCGATTGCCTGCTCGTAGTTGAGTCAAATAGAATTCGGACACACTTTGTAGAGAAGTGATCAAAGACTGTTGTTTATAGGTTGTCTGCCTGGACAGAGTGTTCTGAATGTAATCTTCATCCACAAATATAGCGGTACACGTGAACAACTGTTGTGATTTCCATATACTAATGAGTTCAGTCAATTTCGGGCGATTCGATGGGCATTCCCAGGCCCAGGCAAATAATGGAAAAATGCGATCTGGCTCAAGCCAGTACCTGAACTGACTTTCAGATTGTCCAGTGTTGAGCTGGTGGATAACGTCGTGCATCAAATATAACACATGTAATCTTTTCCGCCGAGAGCTCTCTATAGATTGAGAAACGCAACTCAAATATACTATCAGCGAGTCAAATATTGTGCTTTCGCTAGCTGACATAACCGGGGATAATAGATCTCGACACATTCGAACATTTCTGTTTGTACATTGATATATGACTTGGTTAATAGAAGAAAAGATGTCGGTGGTTATAGGTGGCTTTCCAGTTGAGACGAGATGCCTGATCAACAGTAAATCGAGCTCGTCCTTGGCCTGGCTGGCAATTAATTCGATTTTTTTCATCATCAGTCAACAATCAACAGTCAACTATCAACAGTGTGGACCTAGCACTATTTATTGCAGCCTCACTATGCACGTCTTATCTTATCGCCCCCTGGAAACATCAAATGTCAAGTCAACTCCTCAAGCAGTATCAGATATTTTATATTCAGTCTATATATATATATATATGTACATTTTCGTTTCATACCTTTAGATGATACGACTCTAGTGCGGTCTCGAAATCATCGTCACTGACAAGTACGACACTAGTCAGCGCCGTGGACAGATATCTCATGTGTACTGTTTCCTGTGGTTTGTTTGTGTTGGAAAATATACTTGCGAGACCAGATACAATGCCAGTTGAATCTTCAGGAAGATTGCGCAAGTCGAAAGAAACAGGCTGGACAAAGTCAGTTGGAGAGCCCAGAAGCATATGCGAGGGGAACAGGCAGGCGGTTTCATTGTCAATCAAAAACGAAATCTCCGAGCCAGATATTATCGTCAGTGAGAAAAACTCTGGCGGATTGATTAGAATTCGCACAATGGAAAGATATACATCGTTGCCCTCTCTGTTACCACCTGATAGCACGCCTGCACGAGCACCCGTTAGCAGTAACTTGATAGAATTATCTACCAACGGCGAAACGTTGTGGGTCTCAAACAACGACAACGTCTTATTCCTCAATGTAAATGCATCTTCACTATCTTTAGTTTCATTTGGGCCTTTTGTTTCGGTATCTACAACTTCTGGAATTTTACTTTTGGGTCTTGGAGGTTCTCCATATCCTTTTAATGCTGGAGACGTGTTATCATCCGAAGTTGAAATATACGAATTGGCGATATCCGAGAATAGAAAGTTTTGTGACTCTAGCGCTCTGATCACGCGATGCCGTTCTCGAGCTGGCACTAGTACATAGTCTGAGAAATAGGTAGCAATAAAGAAAATGGGGATTCCCGCCGAGGATAACGGATAGCTAATACTCAGTACACTTGATCCAGTATCCTGGCCATCACAATCGACCTTGATGGCCACATATTCGTCCTTCAGCACTTGAACATTCATGGATTTCCCAAACGCAGATAGTGCGGTGCCAAATAAAAGCTTCACCAGCTCTGTAGGGCAAATGACCGAGCATTCTATTGGGGTAAACGATACGTTGATGAAATCTTCTAGTAAATCACATAACTCGTCAATGTCTCTCGCTGGTGGCGAGGCAGTGACTGGAGTCGATACATTTGAGTTGTCTTCGAGTCGTGGCACTGATAGTCTCTTTACATTCGACGTCGAGTCTGAAACTGCAGGGCTAAGAGGAGAGTTCGAATTGGCGCTGGTATTCTGGAAAGCACTCCCAGCACCGTTCTTGGGCTCCTCCGACAACGGTCGCTTCGACTTTTTCATATCATCTTTCCAAGTTCCTAGAGCCAGGCGAATGATTCCTTGGCAGAAATATGGATATGCATTGAGAGGAATGGATATCAAGCTCAGACACGTATTGAATAGCTCGACCTGAGTATTCATTCCAAGTGCTTCAGATGGATTGGGTGGGGTCAAGGAGCATAGACACGAATATATACCGTATGACTGGTGGCGGTTGTAGGTGGAAGTGTGATATGGTAAACACTCTATTTGGCTGTAATTGGGTCTCTTTCCCGAACTCACAAATCTTGAGCTGTCCTTTTCCGTCCTACACGTCTTGTAAATAGTCAAAACGTTATCTATCTGGCATTTACTCCACCTTTTATCTGACACTGTTTAAGATTCTGTGAGTTCCCTAAGCGCATTTAGGTCTGCAGATCTGTACCATGCCCTTTTTGCAGCAGAAGATTCACTATTCACTACCAGACGTAAACATGTACCCTACCACGCCTCAGTTGGCTGGCACACAAGCTGGCTGCGGGGTCAATGGCTAGCACGTTTTTCATAACGTCGTCAATCACGCACCCTAACGACCGGTCTAACATCATCAGGGTCCATTTGCATTTGTCCAATGATGTCATTTCCCTACCTCCAAGCTCTCGCGACCGTCAGTATGGCTCAGCTTAGTGGATCCGATAGCAGTGGGCCTATCTGATACGCTGCACATGCTCACCTTGAATCTGGTGGACGATAAGAAGTGCAGTAAGCTATGTAGGGCGTGTCTTTAATCGGCAAGCAGATAGGCAGCCGCCGCCAGTCAATCAGTCATTTCGTCAAGTGCTGCACGCCAGTTACGTCCACTATTTAGCTCTGCCTCCGGCGGCTGGGCGCTGCCCAGACCCGTTGCTCCGCTTCGCGGAGTCTGGGATCGCCCTAGCCCGCTTTATCTGCCATTCTACCTACCATATGGATTCACTCTAGCCGCCTCTATCTTCAGTTTCTGTTTATGGACCTCGTGTTTTCTCTGCCTAGTTGCAGATGCCCATATCCATGTTACATGTCTAATATAATCCAACGCACGGCTGGCTGCGACCACCACTATAACTACTACCCCTACTTCCTACTACTCACCCCCTGTCATAGTCTGTTCTGTAAGCTGTTGCTCTTTACCACTGAGTTATTCTGTTGACTACTTGTGTCAAACTTCGCCTTAACGTTTTTCTCTATTTCTATCTTAAACCTGTTCCCGCTAGTCTTCTTCCTGAGCATACTGGGCATCTTGGTCATGGCTTTCCCTGTCGACACCTCGGGCCATGATTTTAAAGGGAAAAATGATGTCGACATAGAGTCGCCGGGTGGTAGCTCTAGTCGATATTATCGAAGAGATCCTCATCAACAGCAGCAGCAGCAGCAGCAGCATCATCATCAGCATCAACAGCCTGTCAGTAATAATGCCTCTGCATCCTCTCCAAGCAACCTGAATAATAATAATCATCAGCAAAGATACTTCTACCAGGCACGATCTCAAAGCATTCGCGACTCCAGAAAACCTCACAATCACCAGCAGTCAAGATATACAGGGTATAATTCAAACAATTATTATGGATATGGTGGTTACGTCAATCGACCTAGAAGACCCCACAGCTCTTCGGCCATTGTGCAAAACTCAGTGTACATGGGAAATGTGCCTTCTGAAGCGACCGAGCAGGATATTCGAAATATTCTCAGAGGCTATGGTAAGTCAGCTCTGAACTATACACATTCCCCTGGTAACCACTAACACCGTTTACAGATAATATTCAATCCATTGTTGTCAAACCACCACACTCGGGCAATGTCACGTATGCTTTTATTGAATTATCCGACTCTGAATCTGCTCAACAGTTGATAAACTCGACAGACCCTCTGTTCCTCTTTGATTTCAGGGTGTAAGTGATCGGCGGGCTCGCTCGCTCATCAAAAGATTATGCACACGCCTAACCCTTATCTAGGTTTTTCAAGCAGAGGTACTCTGATCATTACCATACAAGACCAGGCACGCCATTAGCACCAAAGTCTACTTCCATTATCGCTCCTAGCGACGCCCAAGGTCACGAAGATGCTAAGACATCAGGAGCACAAACTTCCCATAGGGCAAATGATGAAAATGATGAATATCCTGCTTTGACAGCCGTTTCTGCTTCTACTGCAGATATAGTTGGTGGAAGAACGAAAACCGTTTCGACACCACTTGCAGAGGAAATGCAACTTTCACCGCTTCCAGATGTCAACTATAACGACTCGAAACTTGCCCCCTCAGCTTCGACATCTGACAGCTACTCCACGAAATCAACCGAACCGACTGAGACGGCAGACTCCCCTAAAACCAAAAGCGATAAAGACGCTCAACCGGATGACGTTAAGTCTTACAGCAGCGACGTCATGAGAGATAGATATCAGGGTCAGGATAGCACAGCCATCACAACTGGTCCATCTTGCCCAGGAAGTGTCTTGAGAGTGGCAGGCATTCCCGAACAATGGAATCCTCAAACTCTTTTTAATGTGTTTACCTCGTACACAAAAGTTGACAGCAGCTTCATTTATAACGACAAAGATGAAAATGGTAAACGTCAAGGCTTGGTTCAGATGACAAGCAGAGAAGCGGCCAATTCTTTTGCTAGTAATGGCCAGATGATGGTAGTTGGCAACACTATTCTCCAGGTTTTCCCCAGCGAGCTTTCCAGTACTAGGGATGTATTCTCGTATATCGATTTATCCACCAACTATGAAAACAATTATTATTGTCATCCGATTATACAGGACCCGGAGGATATATTTGAAACGAATACTACGGCTACTAATGCTGTTGCTTCTACTACCGCTTCTACTGCTACTGCTGCTACTACTACTACTACTACTACTCCTTCAGCTGACCCCGCTACTGCTACTGCTACTACTTACCCCGCCGCCACTACTGAAACTACTGCTGGCACAAGCGCGGTCACGCCAAATACGTCCAATTATTATCCTTATCCCATTCCGTACCAGAACCACTGGCATAATGGGCCCTCGATGATGATGTACCCTAGTTATGGCATGGTTCCGCCTTTTTTTGGTCCCGATGGCATGAGAGTGGGATACCCAATATCATCTTTTCCGCCATACACTCAGCCAGTGTTTGTTAGTGGTGGAGGAGGAGGAGCGAACTATCCTGCTCATCCGACAGATCATGCTAATGTGGCAGTAGCTTCACAGTTTGAAGAGCATGCCAACAAAGAACGCGTGGTGGATGGTAGTAGTCCATGTAGTGGAGAACACGACAGATTATCTGTCGGACCGCAACCGAACTCCAGTACGAGTCAGAACCATACAACTAGTGCAGCCCTTTTGGCTCCATTGGCAGCAATTGAAAATTGTAGGCTTTATGTCAAAAACCTCGACCATCAAGTGTTTACTACTAATCAAGACTTTAAACGTCTGTTTATGGAATTCGGTCGAGTAAGGTCTGCTAAATTGTGTTATCCACGCGACCGTTCTTTTCAGCCAAGTCTGCTGGATCGGTATGGTACTAAACCACAAAGATTGTTTGGATTCGTCGAATACCATGACCATCGTTCTGCTGTGAATGCTTTAGTTCGTATGAATGGTTGTCAGGTGGGGTGCTATACGGTCAGTGTTGAGTTTGCCTATTCGAATGACAGAATGGGTCGGCATGGCTCTGGGAGCAATGCCAAGCCGTTTTCCAGAAGTACCAGTTCCAGTTCTGACTCACCAACCAGACCTGCTGAACAAGCAAAATCTGACCTGAAAGTTAGTAAGCAATCCGTGTCAGATAGCTCTGTAGACCACCTCGTGAGCAGAACCATTGATATGAGTCTTGGGGAACCACAGGTGGCTGCGAATGTCAATGTTACTCAACCAGCTACTGTGAGCTCCCCGTCGGTGCCTAAAAAGAGTCTTCCTGGTGGTCCCAAGAATCAGGCTCAGGCACAGGTTCAGGTCCAGGTCCAGGCCCAGAATGCTGCCGAGCCCTCATTACCTCCAAATAGAATCAACTAGTAGAAGTAAAACTTGTACTAAATATTTATTGCTATAATAAAATTGTGCAAAGGCATATTACATGGTATCACAAAGTCTCTCCAAAAGTTCATCGACCATCTGTGGAAAGTGGCAGAAGTGGCGGCTGTAGACGGTGCTTCCCTGTACGGCTCAAACCTGGGGTAACAGCAAGAGGTGTATATATAGCCAATATATAGTTGCATTTTTCATGGTCAACAAACTACCAAAATTCTCATTCATAATGTCGCTGGCTACAAGCTCGCTAAGTCACAACGATCAGTCAGTATTGCTTACTATTCTCAGTGGTGGAGAGGGGGCCGCTATTGACCACAGTTATAATTCTCAGCAGACAGTGACCATTGATGTGGAAAAACGGCCCGATAGGAACGTTGTCGAGGTAGACGGTCTGGTGGCTGAAGAAAAAGAAGCTATTAAACTTATTGAAGAGTCCAAGGATTATGAAAAAGCAGCTGCCATTTTCAACCGCATTATAGAAAAAGAGCCCAAATATGCGTCTGCTTATAACAATCGGGCTCAGTTGAAGCGAATAATGATGGATCAAGACAGACTCAACAAAGAACAACAAATACAACTACAGCTCGAAAGCATTATCTCCGACCTTTCCCAGGCGATTTCGTTGGCTGAACCCGAACGGCCCGTCGGACAACCGTCGGTCATCCGCGTATCCAAGATGCAGGCTACCATATTACAAAACGCATATTCACAATTAGGAGCCGTATATATACAGCACGCCCAGTTGGCTGCAAACGTAGATAAAAAATGGGATCTGGAAGAAAAAGCCAGTCAGGCTCTCTATCGAGGTGGTGAATACGGCAGTGAGATGGCCAGGCAGTTGGCTTCCAAAGTGAATCCATACGCCAAATTATGCGGAAACATGGTTCAGGAAGCTCTTGCCCGT
This sequence comes from Sugiyamaella japonica, assembly GCA_030583365.1. Lineage (NCBI taxonomy): Eukaryota > Fungi > Ascomycota > Dipodascomycetes > Dipodascales > Trichomonascaceae > Sugiyamaella > Sugiyamaella japonica. The sequence continues at coordinate 77,864 of JAJMIG010000002.1, forward strand.
GAGCGGAATATGTAACAAATAACAAGTATTTCTATTTAGATATACAGAGTTGCCCGAACTTGGACCATGTTCATGCGTTGCGTGTAATGCTAGTAACCCCTCTATCTTCACGGCTTCACGGCATTAATTCAGTGCCGCTGGTTTTTGCCACGGCTGTCGACGGTGCTACCCCGTGAAATACATGGGTTAGGGCCCTGCCTCGAACCCCTTAGCCACCTCTCATGGTATTGTGGGGTACGGATGTCGACGGACACAAAAGATAAGGGGTAAACGTGCATACCATGAGACGGTTTGGCAGCGATCGCCTCAATATATGTAAAGAACAGACCTGAATCGATGGCTTATACGAAACTGGCTGACTTTATTGCAACTGCTACAGGCTATACCGCTTGAGTAGTGAGAGGAGTTTATTATAAATACACCATAAATTTCGCATTGATGTGTCCGGTTTTGCACAAGAGTTATTCATTCCTATTCAGTAACACCGACGTTATCAGCTATTAAGTGAGACGGGATTATAGTTGTTGATATTATTATTTCACAATCACCATCACTATATTCGCTTTCAAAATGGCCCCTGCTCCAACTACCAGTACGACCACCACCACCACCACCAACACCGCTACCACAGACTCTATTGCAAATGGTGCCAACTATCAAGGTTACGACCATGTAACTTGGTACGTCAGCAATGCTAAGCAGGCTGCGTCGTATTATATCTCCCGTATGGGCTTCAGTCCGGTAGCATACAAAGGTCTTGAAACGGGATCTAGGACCGTTGCATGCCATGTAATTGAAAATACGCAAAACGTTCGATTCGTGTTCATGTCTGCTTTAAGAGCCCGCAGTAACGATGCTGAAGAGCAGAAACTTATCAAAGAGATCCATGACCACATTTCTCGTCATGGAGACGCAGTGAAGGATGTTGCCTTTGCAGTCGAAGACGTAGAGGCCATTTATAAAGAAGCAGTAGCAAGAGGCGCCAAGTCCATTCAACCTCCTACAAAGCTCACTGATGAGTACGGATCGGTTGTGTTGGCGAAAATCAGCACTTACGGCGAGACAACACATACACTTGTTCAGCGCAATAACTACTCCGGGGTATTTTTGCCAGGATTTCGAAAGGCAAATATCAACCAGGATCCGCTTAACCTTTTGATCAATGATAATATCTGTCTTGAAGCCATTGATCATTGTGTTGGCAATCAAGACTGGAATCAAATGGATGAGGCATGTGATTATTATCAGCGCACTTTGGGATTCCACAGATTCTGGTCAGTCGATGATAAAGATATCTCAACTGAATTCTCGGCCCTTAAATCAGTCGTAATGGCCTCGCCGGACGAAGGCATCAAAATGCCTATAAACGAGCCTGCTCATGGTAAAAAAAAGTCCCAGATTGAAGAGTTTGTTGATTTTTATGATGGCCCAGGAGTTCAACATATTGCACTTCGCACAAATGATATTCTACACACTGTGAGCTGTATGAGAGCCCGAGGTGTGGAATTTATTTCGGTGCCTCCAACCTATTATGAAGCTATCAAGCTGCGTCTGGCCAAATCCTCACTTCAGCTTGAAGAGACCCTCGAAGATATTCAGAAGTTGAATATTCTTATTGATTTTGATGAGGGTGGATATCTGTTGCAATTGTTTACAAAACCCTTAATGGACAGGCCCACAGTCTTCATTGAGATTATCCAGCGACGTAATTTCGAAGGTTTTGGTGCTGGGAATTTCAAGTCTCTTTTCGAAGCAATTGAACGAGAGCAAGATGCGAGAGGCAATCTCTAAATAGCATTTATATAGAAACAACAAGCGACAATCTTTGTATTTTAAGTAAAATCGTTATATCTCATCAGTCTCACCATTCAAGCCACCAAGCCAGCAGCCTCAAGCTTCTGCTTGAGTTCACCAGATGCTAAAAGTCTGGCAATATCATGCTCAGTGCCAATATGCTCTCCATCAATGAAAACATTAGGCACGGTATTTTGATTGGTGATTTCAAGAAAAGCTTCCTGAAGTTCTTTGCCATTGTCTAACAAATCGAGTTCAACGAAATGAGGCGAAGCCTTCAGATCAGAGAATACCTTTTTTCCATACACACAGTCTGGGCACCAAGTCTTGGACACAAACAGGAATTTTTGGTTTGCAATTAGTTCACGGGCTTGTTTAAGCTCGGCCTCGGGGGCTTTAGTGCTCGTATTAGTGGTTGTATTAGTAGACATGGCCAGACTATAGCGCACTAAAGGTATAAAACTACAAAGAAATATGGTGGTAAAATATGTCTCTCGGACGGTAAAACCGTGAAGATTTCGTCATATAAACGGCACATTATGAATATACCTACTACACAAACAAAAAAAAAAATTATGCGAGACTTTAACCCGCTATTTCTTCCCCGGTAGGATTCGAACCCACGATCTTCTGATTCGTAGTCAGACGCCTTGCCATTGGGCCACGAGGAACTTTTTGAAAATAAGGAATATCTAGAGTACATGAGGTGAGATCGTTTGATTTTGGATATTAGGGTATAATACCTATAAAGGAAATGATCGCCTATATATTTAAACAGACAATAAATGGTACGTAATCGTAATCGTAATCGTAAAAATGATCGCTTTGTTTGAAAGACACTTTCGAGCGAGAGTCAGTTAAAATCCTGTTACCCACAAATGGGCTGGTAACAAGATATCCGAAACTAAAAGTTTTCATGTTGCTTATAAAGAAGATTCCACTGCCTATAGGAAGGACTTGCCATTCGGCCTCGTCAAATTCATCAGCCAGTCACTTCAGCTAAGCTAATGTTTAGGACACTTTATACCCTGGAGATGGAAACAACTGGAAATATTCTGGCTTTGAGGCCTGAAAACTGGTTTACATTCGATCATACCCGGTTTCAACAATTGTTAATTGGTGGGATGGACACTTGATGCGGCAACAAAAATGAATCACACGCTGGACATGAATCCCACTATCCAATCCATTTGCCCTTTTGACTACAGAACATCAACCTCTCTATTTATTACAGTGTTTAAGCTCTTGGGATTTCTCACTGGACCGATACAAATGACAATTACCATCAAGCGGCTATTTTAGCTCTATAAGTGAGCCTCACCGTGTATACACCTTTTTAAGCACACAAAATCTCTCTTCAACATGTGGCTCGCTGATGTTTCAATGGCCATTGAAAAGGCCAAACGATAGTGTCAGGAAAAGTGTCAAGAGCGGCTTATTGTTGAGATTTATAGCCGCTGAACAACACGAGATTAAGTCGCTTAGTCACGATGTTAGTAACGATGCTGTCAGAATTTATACAAAAGTGAAAAACAGACCCATAAAGGACACAGAAGAGCAGGGCATTCATACCAAAAAGCGCAGGAAGAGCGCCAGGTCTCAAACAAACGGCAATACCAGCAAAAGGAACAGGGCTGCGAAAAGCGTTTCTGGGAATGAATCAAGTTCTGATTCTGAAACTAGCAATGATCATGGAGAAGAAGCTACAGAAGAGGAAGAATACGATGAGGCAAACATAACATACTTGGGCCTTTATTCTACTGAATTATATGACTACAAGGGAGATATAATTCAGAATGCTCTGAGAAGAAAGCAGATGAACTACTTCCGCGGAGGAGAGGACGGAGATTATGACGCTTTCACTGACGAATTGACCGACCGTGAACGGATAGATGGTGTGGATTCAGCTGCCGAAACCTCTGTATGGACAGAAGAAGATGATGCAGAATCAAGCGTTCCCAAATATAGGCGAAGAACAGGTATTGGTCCGTCTACTAGATTATTCGACGCCGCCAAACACGGTGCGGACCTGTTACCGGCACCAGTCGAGCCTCTGGCTTTAGTCAGAGACTCCAAGTCAACCATACTGCTAACTGACAGCCGAACCAATGGCCCACAGATTAGTCAAAAGACAAGACAGATTCTCACAAAGAATAATCTGCTATTTGGATCTCCAATGTCAGAATTCCGCCACTGTTCGCTGGCTCCAAAGCCCATTGCTCAAGTTGATGAAGATGGTAACAGAAGCGGCAGACTTACAAGGCATACGAGCATTGTAAATTCACTAATGAGACTAGCAATTCTTCGTAGAGATTATCCTTTGGCCAGTAGAGCATTTGCTATTTTGATGCATTTTCCGGAAACCGATGTGCGCTTGATATGGACGATAGGCCTAGAACTGTTAGTTTGGAGGAGAGAATGTTTGGATCTCGAGTCACTTCATGGTGAAGGCACAAATGGTATTACAAACATTCTGCCACATAATAACGATGTCCACACCATTCCGAGTACCACTGCCAAGATAGACGAGAAGTTTTTAGAATGGCTTATTCTTAATTATCCTACAACGAAAAGGACTACTCGGACGACATCGAACGAGTTCTACAGTAGCCTGTTGGTGACAAAACTGAGACATTCGGACCCCAAAAGTGCACTGAACAGGCTGGAGAACCTGATTTTGACTCCGCCCTACAGTGAGGACCCGGTGTACTATGCGTTAAGTGGAATAGCAGTAATGCAGTTGATGAATGAGAAAAGGGTTGAATATAAAAACAATTCTGTGGATCCATTAGAACGGGAAGGGAGAATGAAGCATTTGGCAGACCGCGCTCACAAGTACTTTGAGACTAGTCAAAAGCTGGGAGGTGTTTTGCCAGATGATTTCATCGACTTTGAGATGCACGAGTTATTAAGCGACGAAGCGGGCGAAGCAGATGACCAGAACCTTGACCATGAAAAGTACAAAAGCGAAGACAGCGAGGGTGGGCATTACGAATACGACGAGGGGAAAAAAGACGATTTATTAGACAATTTCTCCTACGATGGTGACGCTGACGACAGCCAAGATAAAGAAGAGACTGACTAAATGTGTTCACCCTTTCATGATAGTTGCAATTATCGTGCAAACCTATTTATATATTTATTAATCAAATTTAAAAATCGTTATTCGTTTACCAAAGATCCATCCAAGAACAAAGTCAGATAAAAAAGACACTCCCAGTAAACCCGCTACTAAGGACACAATTCCCTGCACCAGTCCCTGTGCTCCGAAACTGGCCCAGTCACTAATAAGATCAATAAGCGTTACTCTTATTAGCTCTGATGTGAGAATGACAGATAAAATGCTCCAGAAGTGGGGAGATGGGTAGTTTAGCGCCTTTCTTGATTTGTCTTTCGAGGCTTTTCGTGCATTCGATGCCTCATCCTGAGCTTGGTCAATAAACGTGGGATATAGCCTGAAATGAATGTTCCAAATAAATGTCAACAAGGCGAGAATCTTTAGGTTGACGGAGATGGACATATGGCTAACATATATTGACAGCGCAATCCCTGGTAGAATCAGCCATAATGGCCAAGTATCATCTGCTGATAGCATTCTAGCAGTGGCATCTAAAAACTTGTATCAGAGTTAGGTGCTCCACAGATTTGATTCTGTTTGATGTTTTTATCCAGAGAACTCACTCATCACTGCTATTGCCCTGCATTGCACCCGCAGTTGGTTCCCATCACTGATATCCCTATATCGGGTTTCAACTGCACAAAAAAACAAAAAATGAGACAGTCAGATATATTTGTGAACTTGAAAATCAACAAGGGGCAGCTACAATAGCCAGTGAAAAAAAGGAGAAAACAGCACTTTATTCGATAACATTAAATTTCCACACCTCGATGATGTTGGAAAGATGATCCGAGCTCACGATTGCAATGCTCAACATGTTTGACGTATAAGGGTCCAGGGTTGAGCTGCATGCTTCTGGCACTGGCTCGGTGCATGAGCATGAAGATGGAGTGTGCCGAACATTGATATAATCAGATGACTCTGCCAATTACTCCACTAAGTATATCTTTATTTCATCTCCTCATATTCTTAAAATTCAATCCAGTTTATCGGCAATTGTCTATCACACCAGTATTTCAATGTCTGACCTGATCTCATCTCTGGGTTTGAAGGAGGCTTTCCAGGCATCAAGTGTGCAATCTAACTTCATTCTCGACCTCGCCAATGGAACTCTTCACTCGGACCAGTTCAATACCTGGTTATACCAAGACTACATTTTTGTACGATTGTGTATTTCTTTCGCTTTAGGTACAGGCAGTAGGATTCCCGAGTCGGAGACCGCTTATAAACCTCTCAGAGATGCTATCTTGGGCGATTTCACCGTATTGAAAGAGGAATTGAACTTATTCCGCAAACGGGCTGCAGCTAATGGTGTCATTCTGCCTGTTCTTCCTGAAACAAAAGATACTGTCCAAGAGGAATTGGACGCCTTTGGCGGACTTAAAATACTCGAGGAGATTGAAAAGCGATATCCGAAAGTTTATGAAGAAGCTTCTAATTATAACATTGCTTACGTCAGATTTCTACTGGAAGCCACTGCTGATCCAAGGACCTCTTGGAAATATTTGGTCGCCTTGTTCTGGATGGTTGAGCAGTGCTACCGGGACTCTTTTGCTTCAGTCATCAAATCCCAGAAATTCAATGACACTGCCGACGATACCATGAAACAGTTTGTTTCCTGGTGGGGTAACAATCCTGAGTTCGATGAGTTTGTTGGAATTCTCGGCAGGAGTGCTCAGCAATTGATTGATGACGACTTTGCAAACGAAAAACTAGTGATTGAAGCAGCAAAAAACATTTTGGCTCATGAGAAAAACTTTTTTGACGGTTCTTTTGGATTCAAATAGTATATAGTTATCTATTTATTATATGTCCTGTCACTGGTATATCCCCCTACCGCTATCTCTTATCACTATCATGCATCTCTTATGCATCACGCAATAGTCGGTCGACATGACGGGCGCTTATCTCAGTAAACTGGTAAACAAATTTCAGAGCTCATAGAGTCCTCTTCATCGTCAGATCACCTCACTTCTAATAATGACTGAAGGCCCAATTTGGTCGGCGTCGAAGTTGGCCATCCCAGAGGATGAAAAGAAAAATCTGAATGTAAAATATAATGTGCGTCCTTTCGTACAAGCCCCTCAATCCAAAGAGCAGGCGAACATTATCAAACTTGAGACAATCGACTTATCTAAATTCATTGATGGTCCTGAAGGTCTCGAGTCGAGACTGAAACTGGCAGCTCAACTTGAGACCGCTTTGGCGACCCAAGGATTTTTCTCCATCATAGGCCATGGTTTTGAGGAGGAGAAGTTGGACACTCTCCGAGCATTCACTCAATCAATTTTCGAATTACCTAAAGAGGTCAAAGACCAGTATATAGCTGGCGAGACCAATTCCGAAGAGGAAAAGGACAAGTCTCTAGGAATTGTGCGAGGTGCGGGGTTCAAACCTCGAGGATATTGGGTTTTCCAGAATGGCGTTAGAGATAGTCTAGAGCATTACAACTTCCGGGACATGTTGCATGACGACTATATGGCCAAACGTGCTTATCCAGAATTGATTCGAGGGTACTTACAAGAGGTTGCTGAATATTACCGATACCTTCATTTAGTGGTTCTTAGAAAAGTTCTTGCTCTCTGTGACATTATCTTGCAGCTTTCCGAAGGAACTCTATGGGATAGGCATTTTAAAGTAATTAAAAATGACCTTCGTAACTCTGGCGCTGGGTTCGGCCGATTCATGCAATACTATGGTACCAGTAAAGAAGATGAGGAGAAGAGTGATCGTACTTGGCTTCGTGGTCATACAGATGCTAGTGGATTCACATTTATAACCTCACAGCCCATTCTTTCTCTACAAATCGTTGATTATCTTACTGGCGAATGGAAATATGTAAGTCATACTCCTAATGCCTTGATTGTGAATGTTGGAGATGCAATGAAGTTCCTGACTGGTGGATATTTTAAATCATCTATACATAGAGTCACGAGTCCGCCCGAAGATCAGAGAAATTATCGTCGTATGACGCTGGTTTACTTTTGTGATCCCTCTCTTACCACGGTTATTGACCCGGAAAGCTTGAACTCGGCCAAACTGAAAAGCGTCGGCATCACTACACCAGAAAACTGGCAAAAAATCACCTTTGAACAATGGGATGAAGAGAAAGGGAAGCTTCTCAACACCAAGGAAGGCGATAAAAAGAAGCCCGTACCGTTATTCGGTCGTACTTCTATTATGCATCTACCGTCCTCGGCCACTATAGTTGCAGACTAATCGTATTTGAGAGACTACTTTTATTTTGTTTATTAAATAGATGCAAATGTCTGATAGTAGACTCGTTTAATCACTCACCCCCTGTTTCCAAATAGTTATCATAATATAAACTGCTCCAGCCTATTAGTCGCCAGTTTGCAGTTGTTACGTCGTATGCAATGAGTCGCGGACACCTAATATTTCATCTTCATTAATGGTCGTAGGGCCACTTACGGTCGCCCAAGTATTTCCGTTCAATTTTACCTGGTTCACGCCATTTACATTGCGTGCCCTAAAAGCATACCATCCCTTTGGCAGCAATAGCTGTGACTGAACGATTAACCGCTCGTTGTCATTATTATTGCCGGTATGCTCCCTATTACCACTCGTCACATCAGCTGAACCTCCATTGACAGAATTAGGTTGCCCATTGTGCCCTGGATGTGGCTGCTGCCGTCCAGGCTGTGGTTGCTGTTGCTGCTGACCTTGATGCTGCTGATTATCTGGACCATCTAGGACTGGTCGGCGACAAGTAGGACATCTCTGCGACCTTTCCAGCCAGCTCCTCAGACATCCGTGATGAATAACATGACCACATGACAGCTTTTTGGGTGTATACCGATGAGCCTGATCTCCGTTAATGAGCATTTCTTCACGGCAGATAATGCAAACTGAATCACGTTCAAGATCCTCACTAACGGCATCAGCAATCTGTTCATCCATTCTTGCATGAGCTCGCCGGAATAGAATGAAATCTGAATATCTTGATGCTAGGCCGGTGGCCGTCGTGTATACATCTCTGAAAATGTGTAATGGAATGCCATATGGATCGAGCAGAAACATAAATAAAGTCACATAGGCAGTTAATCGAACTGTATCCGAAACAACTTCCAAGATAAATGTAAATGTGCCCTTTGGTTCCCAGACATCCTCATCCTCATGAGCATTGAGATAGTAAGACTCAATGAGATTCAGCGTATATTTACCTATTGAGTTAACCAGCGAATTGCAAAGAACAGCAAATTCAAACGCAAACATGACCATTGTACCAGGACCATGTACGAGGACCTCAGAACCACAATAGAGAAATACGCTTATATCCCCTGCCAGCAATACTATTAATGCTACCCATAATCTCAATTTGCTGAATATCCCTGGAGGTTGAGTGGCCTGAAAGATAAGATCCACTCTGTCAGCGGCAATCCAATGGAACACTCTTAAAAACGTCAGGATCGAAAACATCATTGCAAACTGAAATGTAAACTCGTCATGGAAAATCGTCATTGCCAGAAACGTCTCCATGACAGCATACCAAGTCCTCTCATACAGATGTTCTAATTCCAGTGCTCGAAGATGACCAAAAAATGCTAATTGTAACAGTTTTCCGAAAAGGAGAACCAGTATCATGGCCATGTTTATCAGCGTGAATAGGCTGGCACTGTTCTGGGATATGGCGATACAGGCCGAGTAGAAATTCGGCCGCTCCACGAAAGCCAGAATTATCACCCCTACTGCCAGAACAGAACTTATTGTAATGTAGCCCAAGAATCTCATTTTGGTCGTTGTCCCCGTCATGGGAGGAAGAAGTTGGTCCATCAATGATCGGGCAATAATGAATGTGTCAATCCAATAAATGGGCGTGATACTACTATGGATCTTACAGATGTCGTGTGACTATAGTGGTGTCAAAGAAAAACCAGTATCTTTCACCTCAACAAGTTATAAATAATTTACCCACAGATTTCTCAGCTACCCAACTGGTCTCATTGAGTTAGAAACATTACCAAACGTTTGTGGGTTGTGAAATTGATTATTTGAAAGCAGTGAGACTAGAGAGTATTACGCCACGATTGCGACTTTACTCTGGAGAAGCGTCCGTTTAAAGCATATTTCTATTAACTTCGATCAAAATGCAGGAAATAGTATTGCCGGAACCTGATGATCACATCGCCTTATCTTGCATTATCTGATCCCCCCTGCCGCCGTTGAAAAATGTCAACACACACATGTAAAAAGAAACATTTACATGTTTCATCTCGATTGAAAAAAAGCGCCGCATGCTTATGAGGACTCGCTCAGACCCTGACTACAATGCGAACGAGAAGCTTTAATAACTGTATAATCACTAAATGAGGCAACGTATGGATAAATTGGCTAGCTATATAGGGCCATTAAAAGGTTCAGGCCACTTCCTTGGTCGCAACCTTTCCATCGCGAACATAAGTCATAATTGCAAGACCAAGATTTAGGGTCAAGAAACTGACAGATGTCCAGGCCATGGCGATTGCTCGAGGGCCTGGTTTAGCAAGCAATATGGCAGCACTGGAAGTGGCAACAGAGTGAGAAACCGCATCGATCGCAACTTCTAGCCAGATGGCTCCAATGGTCCAAAACAGCCAGGATGCACAACAAAACCCCAAGCTGATTTTATGAATCATATGCGTAGGGGGAAGATAAGAAATGCCATTTATCAGAGTTCCACCTAAAGCCCCTGCCACACACACGATGGACCCCATAAGCACATAAGGGTTTACAATATTGTTTGAAAAATCATCAGCAAGAAGTAAAAGATCCAGAGTTCCAAGAGCAGATGAAGACGTTCCGTTGTAGAAGTATAATGGCTGTAATACTTTTAACGATGTTATATTGCTGCGAAGGGCACAAAGCGAATCTTGGTTTCTGGTTATGCATAGAGCTACAGTTGATTAGTATGATAGAGTTGAGACCATGGTACAACCAGCCACTTACCTAAATAGCCTGCCTGTACTCGAGCAGCGGCATAACTATTGTCGCCCCTACTTTTGCCGATGTAGCTCTGTTCAATGGAGGCGAAAACAGTGGAGTTTTGATTATATTGGTACTCAATTAGATATGTGCTTTGAAAAGTTGGAGTGGAATTGAGGCAAGACAGCATCAGAAACGAGAGAACACATAAACTGATGAACAGAAATATTATAGATAAAAGACGAGGAAACCTCGATACGAACGGGAGTCCAATCATATTGTGTGGCAACTGTTAAGGAGTTTTTCATCCAACTGCCTGTAAAGGGGGGCAGGATCCATTTATATATAGGATAACTAGGAATGAATACCTTCAGACAATGCGTTACAAGCTGAAACTTAGGTAAAGTGCTCAAGCTGCCAGTAGCTCGCTGGTATGCAATGCAACGTACTTCAGGGGTACATAATCTGCCAAGGGGCCCACTTTTTTTTTACTTTGAACCCAGAAGATCGTGGTCCTTAAGGCAGCCGACGCACATATTAGTGGTAAATATCTGTTTCAGAACTGGCTAAAGCCAGTCTATGCGATTTATCATAATTACTATCATTAGAACTAATACAAAGTCGTTACATCGTACTGTTCCCTCCATTGAGGGCCCCACTTCTTAATAGACAAAATGCTTGTAAAGGCGAAAATTGAACCGATCGCTAACATTGTATACAGCCATCCAAACCCCATTCTGTTCTGTAATGGTTCGGCGACAAATGTAGCAATGGCTGCAAGAACCATCCGAAATAGATTATTCAGTGCGACGCCCGATGAGCCTCTTCCAGGAAGCACATCTATCAGATACGTCATGACGTTACCAAAGATAAGCATCGACGCAAATCCAAATAAAAAGGTACCTACAAGAGGAACAAGCCAGAAGGTATGATAGTGGCCAGCCCAGCCGAAAATCAACAAGGCGACAGGAAAAATCGCAGCAGCTAGATATACACTTTCAGATAATCTTGCCTCTGGAATGACTTTGCCATGTTTTTTCATGGATCGGGCAATCACATAATCGCTCCAGTAACCATTTCCAATACTTGAAATAACATATCCCACAGAATTGGGAATATAGAGCAAACCTAGGATAATTGATGTGTATTGGTATGGAAAGGCCGAGTACAGACTTTCAATGCCAATATTTAGAAAATACAGAGTAAAAAAACAGTAACTGCTGTACACCATTGATAAAGGCACAGGAGGATATTTCAGAAACTTGAATGCTTTAAGTGGCCGTAAAAATACCTCGAGCGATTTCTGCGCAAATGTGGGACTTGTTTCGGACTTTGTGTTGCTTGAATCCTTTTCATGTCTATGGAGATGGAGTTTGTGGAAATGATTAAACATGCCATGGTGATGTTGCTTTTCAGCGTCATCGTTAGCAACGGTTCTTCTAGATGTTCGAGATGGAAACGGTACCAATGGATCGGCAACTACATTATCATCATCGTGTGATTGACAATTGGCAGCATTAGACGAGGTTCTACTAAGAACTGCTAATATACTGTTATGGCGTTTGGGCTCATCGAGTCTTATGGGAGTCGTTCTCTTGAGTGTTTCCGGTAGAAACAAAGTAAGAATGACCGTCATTATCCCACCAAGAATAACACAAAACCATTGGGTACCTCTCCACCCCCATTTAGTAGTAAGAGCACCACCAAGAATTGGAGCCAGTAATGGACCACATAAAGGGCCCAGATAAAAGTAACCCATTGCTCTGCCTCTCTGGGTAGTAACATAAATATCACCAATAGTTCCAGCACCTACAGCCTGTACTGCTGCGGCAGCTCCTCCAGACAGAATTCTTAAAATCATTAGTGCCCCGATCGATTGACATAAAGCGCAGCCAATAGTGAAAAGTGTATAAATAAGAAATGACACGACGTACACGGTTCGACGCCCATAAAGTTCTGAAAATCCAGACCACCAAAGAGGAAAGATTCCTAGACTTAGAACATAAAGACCAAACGATACATTTACAACTGACGTTGTAACATGAAGGTCATTGGCGACATTTTTAAGAGCCGGCAGTAGAATCGAAGCTCCCATAGGAGCAATGACAGCAGCAATAGATACCTGAGCTACAATCAAGCCTTTGCATCGGCTTGTATGGCCCAGAGCGTTTTCCTGCTCAGCTATCATTGTAAACCGCGATAAAAGTCCTCTTCTTTGGTCGACAGGAACTGCAAATGTTGCAGGCCGCGTCACCATGTCTTGTAATGCTTGAGGAGCTGGCTCTGCTTCTTCGGCAGTCGGTGAAGAAATGTACTCATCCTCTGATAAATGAAAGGGCTCCGGGGGGGCATGATTATCGGACTCATCAGAGTATTTTTCCTCGGAGCCTTCATCAAAGTCACTATTGTTGGTAGTAGTGTGCTTCTCTTTGGTTATATCAGCAGTAGCTTCGCTAGCGTTGGACTTTGGATATTGTGAGGACATGGTGATATGAGGTGTAATAGACAAAGGAAGAGCAGACATCTACATTCCAAAAAATTAAGGATTCCAGTGATTTAGATCGAGGCACATTAAACGGTGCCTAATCACGGTTTGTAGGCGACTCAGAGCTCAATATGACGATACGATATACTGGGGTACTGCTACTTGGGCACCTCAATCAGATAAATTCGTCTCGACCTTCCTCTCATTCGTGAGCTGATTTTAATGGAAAAAAGAGGTCGTCTTTCTATCCCGTGAACCCTTTAATAATTTAGTCACTAGCGCCTACGGAGTCCGATGCTTTTTCCGCTGCCTCGCTAAGGTTGTGCGTTTCCGCGATTTAATCCCGCTAGTCGGCTAATCGGCCATGCTTTTTAGCGGTAGAGCGAAATATGCCCGATAAGAGGGGCACAATCTGGAGTATTGAACTGGCAGGACGTGGGCGCTGACAGGTAGTGAACCAATACTGCCTTCTCGGGACCATATAACCTTTGTAGTTACATGTGATGAATTGCTTTATACACATTGAACTACAACTATAGCTAACTAACTAACAATTAATTAACCTATGTCTACCTAACAAAGCCAACACAAAGAAATCGTTTGGCTCCGTCATATTTTCTTCAAAAATACTCGTAGTTACAAGGCTGTCTCTCTCTGGTCGCTTCCGGAGTGAGAATCGACATTTTGCACGTGATAAATGCCATAGAAGCCCAAACCCGATCTGATATCATAGGGGTAGTACCGCATCCTAACCGGATCTGCACGCTCAATTATAAAATCTCTATAATAATCCACCTGGTGGCTGCTGCTGTTATCTTTTACAACAGGAAACAAAGAGATCACAGAATTGGTCATCTGAAGTTTGCTCATTTCCAATTCTATTTGTTAGTAGAGACCATCTCATCAGCAGCTGGGGTGTGCCGTATCTATCTCTTTCGTACCGGGGCAGGTCTACGGAATCGCCACCATCCTAGGCAACCTTTACAAATGGTTGAAGCAACTGAAGAAGAAACCACGGCCAATAGATCAGTGGATAGCGATGGTTCAATTGGTCGAACGTCAGTTTCAAATGTTTCAGATTCTCCTTCTACCTCGTCACAACACCCCGTTCATGGTGTTTTGATGCAGATTATCCGGGGTATTGGCGTGGTCGTTTTCTTTGTAGTCGGCTCGACTTGCATCTACGCCACCCAGCTTGTCGGATACCCAGTCAAACTGTTTTCAGAGCCCTTCCACCATGCTTGGATCGATTTCACCAAACAATCATTTGGTATTTTGCTGGTTGCGTTGACTCAGTACTTTACGCCCGTCAAGATCCAAGTTAGCGGCGATAAGTCTATGAGAGGAGTGTTTTCTCTGAATCAACAGGCTGCATTACAAACGAGGATTCCCGACAGGGCAATCATTATTTCGAATCATCAATTATACTCGGATTGGGTGTTTTTGTGGTTTATTGCCTATTCTGCAAGAGCTCATGGAGCCATTTACATTTTACTAAAGGAATCTCTAAAGATGCTGCCCATTTGGGGATGGGGTATGCAGCATTATAAATTCATCTTCCTGTCGAGGAAATGGGCTAAAGATGAAAAGATTCTCACCGAGGGGTTACAGCGAATCAATAATGAAAGCGATTGGCCAGCGTGGTTGACGCTGTTTCCCGAGGGCACTACATTAAGCCGAAATGGGATGCGAAAGAGTACAGAGTATGGCAAAAAGGCAGATTTAGAGGTTCCTCGCCATGTTCTCCTCCCTAGAGCACGAGGGTTGCGTAAATCGATTCAGGAACTAGATTCCTCGGTTGAATACTTGTATGATGCTACCATCCACTATTCTGGTATTCCCAAGGACACCTACGGAGAAGATTATTACACTCTACGTGGTATGTACTTAAAGGGCACAGCACCCGATGTGCTGAATATTTATTGGAGGCGCATCTCTATCAAAGATATTCCGTACAAGGATGAAAAGGAGTTTGAGCAATGGATCCTCAATTTCTGGTATGATAAAGATCAGATGCTCGAGTCATTTCAGAATACGGGCAAATTTGTGCCCGATTTGCCAAACAACGAGGTCGACGAGCCGGTTATTACCGATGTCAAGCTGGAGTCGCCATTTCAAATATTCCAAATTTTCAGTGTGCCGTTAAATGTGATTCTCATTGTCAACATTATACGACTCAACTATGGGCGTTTTTTTACAAACTAGTTTAATAGATGTAGCGAGTTTTAACTATTATTGAGACAAATGCACTTTGATCCAGTCACTGACAAGATCAATGACTTGATTGGGGGTGTTGCCGACGTCTGACTCGGAATAGTCTCCAAGAACAGCAAACCCATGCGGCAGTCTGTGGCCTTGCCTGCCATCAATTGATGAAGAGCTAAATACCTTGCGATCGAATACGACGTTGCGATCCTGAAGAGACGAAATGCCTCTCCGAACGACATTTTCAGGCAAAGCAGGGTCTTCAGTGGAATATACGAGCATGAGTGGTTTGCTGACAACGTCGAAATCAGGCCCTTCAACTAAAGAGGGGTGGATGCACGCTCCAACTGCTATTAGATCTTCCTCTGAAGACCATTCGTCATGATGCTGATCTTCCAGCAGTCGCAATACGTATCGTCCTCCAAACGAATATCCTATTACTGCCAGTGATTGTGGACTATAAACCTGTACGATTTCGGCAATAGTGTTGGTTAACTGAGGATATGTTCGTTCAAAGGTATGTTTGGCCAGCCACATTTCGTCAAAGAATCCTTTGATAGTAGAGGTTGCAAATGCTTTGACTCTGGAAAGTGTAAGGCCACTGAAAAATGATTTGGTTGGTTTCCTAGAATGAGTACTGGTACTGTCAGTGCCGAGGCTGACTTCAGATTCGAGCGCACTTGGCAATGAAGGAGGATCCGAACTAGTTGATATCCCATCATCGTCGTCGTCGTCATCATCAGGCGCTGGTATATCCGCCCCTGATACTCTAATAGGGTCTTTATCAAACAGATCGGGTACAATAACGGGGCAGCCCAGTTTCTTTGCATACTCATCGGCCATTCGAAGATTATTCTCACTACCAAGACCTAGTGAATTCGTGAGCAGAATGATCAACCTAGGGGTTCGTTGTGATGGTGAATGTGTGACGTAGACTTCAGTTCCAGTTCCGGACAGGACGAACTTTTGCCCAGTGAATACCTTGGTTTGAGATGTGGTAGTTGGTTCATCTGTAGCGGAGTTCTCTTCCTGTTGTTTCTGCTTTGGTAATGCCTTGGATATACTACTATCGGCAACTGGCGAACTTCCAGCACCATTAGACTGCTTGCTCGTAGATGGAAACGGCAGATCTTCTTCATCCTCTTCTTCTTTCAGATTGTCTTCTCCATGTGTCTGTGAAATTGGTTCTGCCACATTTTCATAATAAGGAGAGTCCATGTCTTTAGACACTTCTACTGAATTGAGAGACTCTGATGGGGATAATAATAAACTATCCTTTTGATCCTCCATGTTTACTACCGTTTAATGAATTGTGTGATAAATAAACGGTCCCTAGGCTAAAACTATAAGTCGAGCAATCAGGCGAGAGAGTACATGCATTATCGGTTGTCAAGTTGCTTAGATTATGCAAGAGAAGGTCTAAAACGAAAATGCTTATAAGGGATCGAGGGATCTCGCGAGTGGTAATAATTACAATGCTTGTATCATTTCATTTCTCTCTTCTTTTTTATATATTGTGTTTTATCATTTTGAAACAAGTGCAATAGTACACTTATTCCAAAGAAGAAGCACCGGTAATAATGTCGACCAATTCGTTGGTGATGACGGCTTGACGAGTACGGTTATAGAGAATGGAGTACTTGCCAATCATCTCATTGGCATTCTTGGACGCATTATCCATGGCAGAACGACGAGCAGAAATCTCAGCAGCATGGCCCTCGGAAAGTCCCCACAAGATGAAGTTGGCAAGGGAGAACTCCGACAAATCGGCCGTGACCTCGTCCTCGAGCTCATAAGTGCCAAACTTGGGGGCATTTTCAAGTGCACCAGTGGTAAAGGCGGGACGAACAGTAGGCTCAAAGGATACACCCGAAACAAATCTGTTGTAAAGAACCTCGACGTCATCGTAATCCTTACCCAATTGACTGATTTGATCAGCAATGGCAGCAGCCTCGTTGAAAGTAGGTGCTTCCTTACCGATCTGAGAGATTGATAATACAAGGTTATCGGCATGAGTTCTAGATAACTGAGCCTTGGTCTTATCACCAACAGCCACGACGTCGGCCTCGGGGAATTGGGCCAGACGGTTACGAGCAGCACGAGCCAACTGAGAGTGGATGGATCCACACAATCCCTTGTCAGACGAAATGACAATCAACAACTTCTTAGCAGGGGTCTCGGGAGCAACGGCTTCGCTCTTGTCGAACACTTCCTTATTAGTTTCACCGTAAATGCGCGAAATGGCCATGGCCTTTTGAGCCTTGCCAAGTCTAGTCGAAGCGACAATCATCATGGTATTGGTGATTTTTTCGATATTTTTGATACTCTTGAGACGGGTTTCGATCTCACGAAGAGTCGCATAAGATCTGTTTTGTGTTAGTGACTATAGTGGTTGTCTGAAACTTGGGTCATGGGTGAGGTTTTCGGTAGGGAGGTCTTCCGGAAAGTCGTCGGGAAGGTCGTCGGGACTTTCTGTCAGCCCGTGAAAATATCAGTACCATTTCTCGGCAACGCTCTCATACTAGGCTCGGAATTCTATTTCTTGTTGTGTTTCGTTCCTACAATTGCCTTGGTTCATTTGTTCGGTTCACCTTGTATATGAAATTCAAATTTGTCGCAATTGCTGAGAACTCCCAACCAATCAAAACGGTGGATTCAGTACCCGAGACCCCAATTCCAAACCGCACCAATGACCCTCGAACAATTCTGCCACTGTTCTACACTATCCGGCATTCACTTACCTGGCAGGAGTAGCCCTCATGGCCGAGCCAGCAACCGAACGAAGAGAAAACATTCTGTGCCTAGTCGTGTTGTGTGAAGAGATGGAAAGAGAGAAATTCCAGACTGACGAGCCTATGAATGTAGAGAAACGAATATGTCTGAAAGCACTCCGTTCTTCAGCCTTGCGGTTCTCAAATTTACTTTGGTGCTGGTGGTAACGCCGGCTCGAACTCCCAACCGCGCCGTGAATGATATAAGATGTGCGGCTAAGGGATAAATGGCCATCCCCAGACTTATGGCACAAGCTCAACTCGAGATGAAGATAGATAGAAAGGATAGAAAGCGAGTGAAAGAGGGAAATAAAATAATTTTGACAGGATATAATCAGGGGAGTTGACTAGGCTAGTTATACTTGATATTCGGCTTATAATCATTCTGATGCTTTTGATAGGTATGACTTGTATGTTTTCTTCATAATATCCATATATATAGAAAATGTGGAAAGAGGAAATGTCTAGAACACGACAGTATTCGACAAGTGAAAGAGAAGTAGGATACTCCAGAAGTCGCATGTACATCCTTACAAGATCACATCACAGCAACAGAAAACCGATTATCGAGCGTCTAGACACAGGAATCTTGCAGCATAACGAGGTAAAACCAGGGGTAATGCATGCCGACGATCCAAATCTTATCGCTTGGATCCAATAACCGAGCATTTTTGATCTCACAATGGAGGCGAATCCAGGGATCATCTCCATTGGCCTCTGGGATTACGACAATAGATGGATTATAGGCCAGATCCATGAGCTCGATTGCACTTAAATTCACGTCTCTGCTGGTTAAAACGTTGGCTAAACCAATCGCTGTAAGTATAGAAGCAGCTCCGGTTGAGTCAACCGCTTTCTAACGAAAGCTTACTAGAACACAGTCAAGGGTCAGGCCAAACAACATCCAAGGTTCAGACAGACTTGCATCAGATTTGCTCAGTTTATTCATAGGAGTGATGTCCAACTTCGTATGAAATTATTAGGGGAAAGCAGTATCAAGGTGAGGCCTTTAAATGATGCCAAGGCTATTGACAGCGGAGCTACCTTTTTGTCGGAATCGCTTATTTTCGCCATTGCCGGAGGATTGATTTTCTTTGAGAGTTATAGATCCCATAGAAAGGAGGTGACAAGGAGGGAGTCGGTGGCAGATGATATCCAAGCGCTTCAAGATGAGATCGAGTGGTTGAAAAGCCACTTGAAGCAGCAGAAGCTGTTGGAAGACGAGTATCATTTACCAAAGGACGTGAAACCATCGATTTTAAAGCAACTTCAAGAGAAAGAACATGAGCCGGTGGATGCGACAACAGTGCCGATCAAGGTCGACGTAGCTACAACGATACCTCCAGCACCAGCACCAGCATCAGGATCAGCACCAACACCAACACCAACACCAACACCGAGTCCTCTATCAAAACAGTAACATGTAAACATATTGCTCTCAAAACCAATGCACAACTTCTAATAACTGTACATAGTAAATACATGATAATACACACTAGCGGAAATAGTTGGGCGTGACGAAAGGAAGCTTCTTAATCTCGCCCGATCGATATTTGCCTCTCACAAGCACATCTACCTTAGTACCAGCTTTGGCATACTTGCGAGGAACATAACCCATTCCAATATTCACTTTAAGGGTAGGTGAAAGACTACCAGAGGTGACTACACCAATGGGGTTATCATGCTGGCCCGCAGCAAAGATCTCAGCACCATCTCGAGCAGCGGGTCCGGTCACAGTGAATCCTACACGCAGAGGAGTGTTCTTGGTAGCGATCTGGTCAAGAATGACGGATTTGCCATTAAAAGGAATGGCATCGTCAGGGGAGCGGCGGGCTTTGCCAATGACCCACGTCAATGCAGCGGCCACGGGAGTGATTTCCTCGGAAAGTTCATGCCCGTAAAGACACATGCCTGCTTCAAGACGAAGCGAATCGCGAGCAGCAAGACCAATAGGCTTTACCGAGTCAACTTCTAATAATTTGTATGCAAATTCCTGGGCCACTTTATCATTTGGGATCGAGATTTCAAACCCGTCTTCGCCTGTATACCCACCACGGGCTACATGATACTTGTCACCCTCGAGATCCACAAACGCCGAGGCACCGAATTTGATCTGGTTCAGGTCGTACTGGGTGTATTTTTGTAAGACTGCAGCAGCCTCGGGACCCTGAAGAGCTAGTAGACCTCCGGTGATGATTTCATGCTTGATAGAGCTGGCACCGATTTTGCTAATCTCGCTGTCAAGAAACGCCAAGTCCTTTTCTCTGCATCCAGCATTTGTCACCACATAATACTCGTTATCTCCATGTTTGGAGATGATTGTATCGTCAATGATACCGCCCTTGTCGTTCAACAGCACAGACAGAGTAGATGTGAAAGGTTTAAGCGATTTCACATCAGCCGGCGAGATTTTCTCCAGTAGTTCAGTGGCTCCCGAGCCTGATATCCGGTGTTGGAGCATATGTGATACATCAAACAGCCCGGCCTTTTGTCTCACCCAGTTATGGGATTCTATATGAGACTGGGCCTTATACAAAACAGGCATGGTGAAGCCAGCATATGGTACCATTTTTCCACCATATTGGATATGAAGGTCGTAAAGAGCTGTCTTGGCCAGGTTGTCGGTGTTGTCAGATGACGAAGAATTTAACCGTTTGGCAACAATTGATCGACTCACAGTTCCTCGAGACGAGGCCGTTCGAGTGGCTGTTAAAAGTTTAGACAATGCCATATTTGTATGTGTCTTTGGTATTGAATCGTGAATTCCAATACCGATAGCTCGAACGCACAGTTTAAATATTCACAGACGCCATCAAAAATCTCCGACCCGAGTAGTTCTTTCTACCTTTTCTCTTCTCCCTGTTCTATTTTCTTATCATGCATTATTATCGTAGCTGCTCTGTCGGTTACACGGTGCTGCTGTCTGCTGGGCGTGAGATGAGAGCTAGGCAGCGACCGACCGACCGACCTGCTTCTTACTCGGTGACGGGTGCGGGTAAGGGTTACATCTATCATACCCACACACACGGCTGAAGGATATTATTCACGACATCTTCAGTTGGTGATGATAAAGTGACAATAGCCAGCCATCCAGCCAGCCAGCCAACCAGCCAACCAGCCACCGACAAAAAATGCCAGGTTGTTGTTGTCTCACAATCGAATTCGACACGAAACGAGTAGTAGATGAATAAATTAAAGATGACTGACTAACCGAAAAAAAAAAAAGAGACTACAGATGATAATAAAACACAGGCCAAACAAAAAGATGATATATCATTTTCTCTTCTTCTGTTCGACCTTCAATAACAACGCCTTGTTAATATGTGGTAGTACACCTCCATAGGCAATAGTGGCCTTGATAAGTGTATCCAACTCCTCGTCTCCTCGAATGGCAAGTTGTAGATGACGAGGAGTGATTCGCTTGACTTTGAGATCTTTGGCAGCGTTTCCAGCCAACTCGAGAACTTCGGCAGTGAGATATTCCAGGACTGCTGCGATATAGATGGCAGCCTTTGCACCCACTCGCACTTTGTTTTGTACAGATTTTTTCAGAAACCGCTTGACACGACCCACAGGAAACTGAAGACCGGCACGGGCCGAATGTGATTGCGACCGGATCCCGCTATCCTTTCCACCTTTGCCTTTACCTTTTCCGCCACCTTTACCGGACATTGTTTTGAGAAGCTATAAGAAAAAAGTACGACACGCGTATTACGCCACCACCAAAGACTGAACAACAAACAAGTCGCCAAAAAAAAATTTCTTGCTTTGCTTACTATTTTATCACCAAGTGCCGAAGATGTCGCGTCGGTCGGGTTTTTAGCTTGTTTTTGGTTTGATTTCCTGGATTGCTCGGCTATACAAAACGCGCGATAAGTGAATGAGAAAAGGGTTCGTTTGAAGATATTTTCAAAAACTGGATATTTATGTTCTTATAAGAGGATATCTCCGTTGGAACGAGGGCGCGCGTACTGGAATGTACGCGCGCCACCGCGCCGCACGAGATGGACCACGATATGCAAGAGAAATTGGAGTTAAAAAATGTGCACCCAATGTACGAGCCTGAAGGGTGATTGTTTGGTCCCTGGCGGGATCGAACCGCCGATCCCCGCGTTATTAGCACGGTGCCTTAACCAACTGGGCCAAGGAACCAATATGTTTTTCCACAGAGGTTTGTTCTTTTTTGAATTGAAAATATAGAAAGATCCGCGAATTTCCAGACAATAAATGATAACTGGCAGAGAAAAGACATTATTACTCGTCTCGTGAATGCGGGGACACGTTGTATGGTAGGAACAAATATTGACCACTGGCAACACAAACAATCGACCACCACCAAATCATGTCACTGATCTTGTAGATTTAAATAGACAATAAATGATAAGTTAAAGACAATATTGAAATGAATAACTTAATGTCGCTGATCTTGTAGATTTAAACAGACAATAAATGATACCTAATCGTAATCGCAAGCCCTAGCAGGGCTTAATTCATCAATGAACATCCAGAATAGTTTCAAAAAGCCAACAAGCCCTGTTCTGGCGCATTCTATCGCTGTTGTCGCCGGTGCTCCGCACCATCCATCGACTGCTCGGTTCCATACTCACATATACACATCAAAATTTTATATAGCTATTTACAACAGTTGCTTAGAGCGGAGAGCTGGCTTTCTTTGTACACAAATAATAACAACAAAAAAAGAAAATAAACATCAGTTAGCAGCACACTTAGAAGCCCATGCCACCCATACCGCCCATACCACCCATTCCACCCATAGGAGGAGCACCACCAGCGGCAGCAGGGGGTTCAGGAGCATCGACAATAGCACACTCAGTAGTGGCCAGTAACGAAGCAACACCAGAAGCATCAACAAGGCCGGTACGAACCACCTTGAAAGGATCAATGATACCCGATGCAATCATGTCGGTGTATTCGCCAGTAGCGGCATCATAACCCTTATTAAAGTCTTCACCAAACTCATCAATGAGTTTTCCAACAATAACCGATCCTTCACCACCGGCGTTATCGACAATGGTCTTGGCAGGTCTGGTGATGGCAGTACGGATGATCTGAATACCAAGCTTCTGATCAAAGTTATCAGCCTTGAGATCTGCCAAGATGCGCGATGCTTTAAGTAAAGCAGTACCACCGCCAGGGAGAATACCTTCTTCAACAGCAGCACGAGTAGCATTAAGGGCATCGACAAAACGATCCTTCTTTTCACCCACTTCGACCTCTGAGGAGCCACCAATCTTAATGACAGCCACACCGCCGGAAAGCTTGGCTAGACGTTCTTGAAGCTTCTCACGCTCATACTCACTAGTGGTAGAGTCGTTAATAAAGCTTCGAATCTGCTCACATCTCTGCATGATGTGATCTTTATCACCTTCACCATTCAAAATAATGGTATCCTCCTTGGTAACAGTAACTGAGCCTGAAGTGCCAAACAATTCAATGGTGGCATTCTCGGGCTTGATATCCAACTCTTCAGTGAAAACAGTACCGCCAGTCAAAATGGCAATATCTCCGAGAATGCTCTTTCGGTTATCTCCGAACCCAGGAGCCTTGACAGCAGCAACCTGGACTTGACCTCTAAGTTTGTTGAGAATACAGGCGGCAAGAGCCTCTCCATCAATATCCTCGGCAATGATAAGCAAAGGACGACGAGTCTTGTTGGACAGTTCCAAAGCAGGCAAAACATCCTGGATGCTGGAAACCTTCTTTTCGGAAAGTAATAGTAGAGGGTTTTCGAATTCCACTTTACCAGACTTTGTATCAGTGACAAAATAAGGCGAGATATATCCGCGGTCGAATCTCATGCCCTCAGTGACCTCCAATTCGTCTTCAACGGTCTTGCCCTCCTTGACAGTGATAACACCTTCTTTGCCGACCTTTTCCATAGCATTGGCAATCAATTTACCGATATGAGCATCGCCGTTGGCAGAGATAGTGGCCACTTGGGCGATTTCCTCTGAAGTGGTAATCTCGCGCTTGTGCTTCTGAAGAAACTGAACAACCGCCTCAACAGCTGCTTGAGAACCTCTTCTTAAATCCATTGGATTACATCCGGCAGCGACATTCTTGACTGATTCGGTAAAAATCGAACGTCCCAAAACAGTGGCACTAGTAGTACCGTCACCAGCAGACTCATTAGTTTTGGAGGCAACTTCCTGCAACAACTTGGCACCCAAGTTCTCAAACTTGTCCTTCAAGGTAATGCTCTTGGCGACAGTCACACCATCCTTGGTGATCTTAGGAGCACCAAACGACTGCTCAATAAGAACATTTCGGCCCTTGGGACCCAAGGTAACCGAAACCGCCTGAGCCAAAGTGTCGACACCCTTGAGAAGGGCAGCCCGACCTTCGACTCCAAACTTGAGTTCCTTATGGGAGTAATTGCGAACTGCGGCAATGGCAGTTCTGTGAGCAGCAGAAGGACGTGAGAAAACTCTCTGCATTTTTTGTTTTATTTTGTTTTGTTTTCAACAAATAATGAAAGATCAAGATTAAATCAAATCAAACCTGTCAAGAAAAAAATCAGACAGAAGCTCTCCAGGAAATCCTCACTGTATTTATAAATTTCATTCCTGAAATTTCTCAGCCTTTCCATGCTGCCCCAACCCATGCATGCGCACATCTTCCTTACCCAGTATTTCGCTCGTACCGATCTCGGGCCGGAATGAAGATATCTAGGATATCAGTAGTGGGAATTAGCAGTGGATACCAGCTGGTGGTGAGAGTAACAGCTGAATTAAAACTGGGGCTAGGGAGAATGAACGAACAAAGTTGCCCCCAGTAAACACAATAAGCGAATCTCAACGGCAGCATATGGGAAAAATCCGGGGTAAGGGCGTTTTAAAGGATCTAGATGGCGCTTTAACAAGCCCAGCGTTGAGAGTGAACAGTGAGAGTGAGGGCCGACTGGCTTCACATCACATCAGTTAGTTACCCCTGGAAATACAATGGATGTAAATGGATTCAGTCCTATACTGGCAGTATTCTATTCAGTGTTCCATCCTACAGAAGGCTCGAAAGTTCTGAGTCAGGTCCCCGCTGGAGCGGTGGTTCCATTATCGGAAGCCGAGAAGAAATTGGACTCATCAGCGCTGCCTGAGCCATTGATTCCGTTTTATTGTGTAAAGAATTATGTGATTCCAAAGCCTCAGTTGTGCAATAGGCTGGTTTCTGTGAGAATTAATGACTATAGAGTAGTGGGGTATCCAGTTCATATATATGGAAGCGAGTATGAACGCAACTCGTTTATCTTCAACTTTGCATTTGTGTTTGCTGCCAATGCCGACTCAATTGTCTATGAAATGTCCATCCGACGATTGGCAAGAATGTTCATGGCCCTAGAAGAACAATCTCATTACCTGTCGGCTGCGGATACAACTAATAATACCAATGATAATATCCATAACATCATTGAACAAATCTACCAGGACCTCAACAACTACTCGGAATGCCAGATCCCAATTGACGAGTCCAATGCTGTGGATATGAAGCTATTTCCTTTGATTCCTCCTCCGCCAGAAGTAGAGTCGTTCCATGTTCCGATATCGACTGTCCACCTCCAGTTATTATTGGACGAAAACTGGGACCCCACTATGGAGAAGATTATTCCATATATCAATGGAATCAACTCGATTCGAAGAATCGCCGATTTGGCAGACGCCGACTATGACTTGACGAAGCAGTGCATCCAGCATCTAATGTACTATCGATGTTTGGTAATTGTGGATATCTTTCAATTTTCAAACATATATGCTGCCACGTCGGATATCTCGCAGTTTCTCACTGATCCAGGCATGTTTCAAGAGTTTCAGGCGTATGTATACAGGCCGCTTCCCAAGGCGTCTTCTTCATTGCTACTGATATCGACGTCCCAAGGGAAAGGTAGGCTGTCGGCTAGTCAGGGAAGTGGCAGCCAAGCCTCCCTAAGCGCCCCAATCCTGACTCCAGAAAGTCACAAATCGGTTCTATCCACGTCGTCGTCATCGACATCTACAGTCCAATCTGCTGTTGGTGCAAGTGGGCCCGATGGAGGACGAACTCCTCATCATCATCATCACCACCATCATCATCAGACGCTTCCTTCAGGTGCCACAACAACTAATTCTCAATCAGCATACTTTAATTCAAATGCTCTATCCATAATCCCTTGCTTTAATCTTTATCGATCACTTCACCAGGGCGTTACCCTCTACGAATGGTATATAGAACACCAGAAAAGTCTTCAAGAGATCGATGTGCGACGGTTTATTTCATTTGGAGTTATCAAGGGGCTTATCTATAGAGTGCATTCGTATCCTATCTATGAATCGCGACACAAGCATCGATTCAGCCATCATCAAAGCTTTTATAATGCTTCTAGCCAATCTCCCTCTCTATCAGAACGTCGCCTTAGTCGACATGATTCCGACCTTCGCCGACCTCATCAACAGCCATCTCTACGAAACAAATACGATGACACGCTCAGTGAAGCGCAGAGTATTGAAGAGATGGTCAGTGAAATCGTTCGCCAGCCTCGTCATTTTGATTCAATCTGTACCGATCTCAGGCTCCCTAAACAACAAGTGGAAGCGATTCTTCAAAAGAAAGGCGATTGGACTGTTGTCAGTGCCTAACACATGTTATCACTGGTGGATTTCTGCCGAATATCCAGCAACGCTTCATTTAATCTGCCCTGTTTGTATGCCAGCTTTAACATACTGACTTCTTCACTGGAAAGATCCCGGCCGGCTCTTTCTTCTAACGTCTTGGTTGTTATCCTATGAGCAGGTAGCAGTTCGTTGGCATGCCCGTTGGCATGTGACTGAGTATGTTTCTGTTTCCGGGCATACTGTGCTTGAACGCGCAGTGTCCAGGTTTCTTGAAACCCAATGGAATCTGAATACTGCAGTGAATAGCCAAAGTCTGATTTGGCGTCTTTTCTGAGCGACAGATATTTGTTACGGGAAGTTTTAATCGACCAACCTCCTGTTTCTAGCACATCCAAGGTAAATATCTGGTCCTGTCCAATAGAAATGGCTTTGCAATGAAGTGCTGGTTCCGCGGGGGCCGTCAAATACGTTCCGTCGGCATTTTTGAATGCAAACTCGTTACTCACGGGTTGGTCACTGACAACACTGGCATTTGCACTTTGAAAATCCAGTTTTGACAAAACAAACACCTGCTGAACCTTGGTGGGTTCAATGTCGGTTTTTTTAGCGCCTGTAATATCCACATCGCTTGACAAATACAGTTTGCCATTCATATCACTCGCAATCACGATGGCACGGTCATCGTCGAAGAATCCTAGAATTACTGGACCATTGAGCTGGGTAATGTTCTTTGCTGAGATCCACCCTTCTTCTTCTTGGTAATGGCCGTTTCGGTTATGGTTCTTTTTCGATATTTTCGACGAGTCTCCTTTAACTGTGCTTTTCGTTTTCTTTTTCGGCTTGTCGCCCTTGAAAACCAGTTTGGATACCATTTGATTCTGAGAATGAGTTGCAGAGGCGGAGATTATATTGATGAATTTGTTGATGAGCATATTCTTATAAAGCGGTAGACAGTGTGAAGTAGTAGCAGTATACATGTGCTATATCACTGCCATCAAGGTGATGTATGTAAATAAATAAATAACGAAATATCATTTTACCAAAATGTAGATGAAATACAAATGCAGCCAAAATTAATTGAGAGAGTAATAACTTTCATGCTGTTCGACAAAGGATTCTCGACGATAGCGGAAAGGGGGCTGCGTGATTGGCTTGCCGAGAGTCAGGGTCGGAACATTAGAGTCGGGCGCATTATAGTACTCTTGCTTTATTCGATCGTATACTCCTGTGGCTATTAATTGCACGCCATATTCACCACCTGCAGCACTGGATGGTCTGGTTAGAATCACATCAGCAAACTGCCTTGTGGGGGCAATGTAATCAGTCATTTCCGGCCTGAGACGAGTAAGATAGGTATCAAGAAGTGGAGCCAGTTTCGAGTTATCTTCTTTCACGTCCCGTAGAATCAATTGAGACAGCCTAGAATCTGCATCTACATCGAGATAGACCTTCATTATTGCCTTTTCACGAATCCGTTTATCGTACAAGGCGTATGTACCAGTAAGAATTGTCACTACCGGAGGCCCTTTTGTTGTATCAGTAGCAGTAGCAGTTCCATTTTCAGCAGGCACTTCAGCATCCGGTAGCTGATCCGAGTAATCATCACTTTCAAGATCTCTTATCAGTCGATCGAAATCAAATCTACTTGGTTTATAAGAGTTGACGCTGACTTCAATCTTGTATGTCAAATCATAATGTTCCTTATCATAAGTTGTGAGGTTGATTTGTCGAATAATAATGGGAAATGCTTTATTATTTGGCACACTCGTTAAGCTGCGTAGCTCAGTTTCAAGACAAGTACTGACATCGGCCTTGCCAGCGGCATGTCCACCAGCAACTACTACCAGCAAATGTCTATTTTGATTAGACATGGAAGCGGTTCCATCTAGGTAAAAGTGTCCTGTAATCGAGGTAGCGATGTCGTGAAGTTTAGTAGAAGAAGCAAAATATAACAATAAGTGGACTAGCGCCAGACTCTCTGATGGTATAACTACTCCTCTATCCGCCCATCAGCGATTCACGTAGATTTGAGACTGAATTCATAAATATCCTTTACGTCTGCTGTAGGTGCCATTGTATACAGCATTAGAGATACACACGGCTGACTGACCGGATCGACGATAATGAAATAAAACTTGCACACAATTGGAATTGCAGCTCACTTCGCAGGGGGAGTATCCAGCTGTAAAATGTCATTCAACAAGGAAGAAGATGAAGAACTTAACTTTACATCGTCTGAAGATATAGCTGTGTAAGTATGAAATGCGAATTTGTGTTGTGTTGCTCCTGATCTAACAAGTTTCTAGATATCCTTCATGTGAGTGGTAGTTGTAGCTTAAGCAGTGTGTGGATGTTTACTAACCTATCGGGATTCCAGTCGAGTCTATGGACCTCAAACGTGAGTAATAGAGGACAGACGTATTCAGTTCGTAGACTGCTATTAACACGAATACAGCAAATCTGTTGAAAGGCATATACGCATATGGTTTTGAGGCTCCGAGTGCGATTCAAAGTCGAGCCATAACACAGATAATCAGTGGACGGGATACCATCGCGCAAGCGCAGTCTGGAACTGGTAAGACGGCTACGTTCTCCATCTCCATGCTGGAAGTCATTGACACAAGATCCAAGGACACACAGGGTAAGCACTCGCACCACTACACAGTCCATGCCCTCCAGCGCAGCTGGAGCTACGGGTCTGGGCAGCGCCCAGCGGCCGGAGGCAGATACTAACGATTCCCCTCCAGCCATTGTCATGAGTCCTACTCGGGAGTTGGCGGTTCAGATTCAGAATGTTATCATGGCATTAGGTGATTATATGAATGTCCAGTGCCATGCGTGTATAGGAGGTACGAGTGTGGGAGAGGACATTAAAAAACTGTCGAGAGGACAACATGTGGTTTCGGGCACTCCGGGCCGTGTAAAGGATATGATCAAGAGGCGGTTTCTCGACACTCGACACATCAAAATGATAGTCCTCGATGAAGCAGATACGCTGTTGGAACAAGGCCTACAGGAAGATATTTATGAGATTTACAGGTATTTACCGCCTGCCACACAGGTGGTTGTGGTTAGTGCCACACTGCCGAATGACGTTTTGCAGCTGACTTCGAAGTTCATGACTGACCCAGTGCGGATATTGGTTAAGCGTGATGAGCTGACTCTGGAGGGTCTGAAGCAATACTTCATTGCCGTTGAGCAGGAAGATTGGAAGTTCGATACGTTGTGCGATCTTTACGACACTCTGACCATTACCCAAGCGGTCATATTCTGTAATACACGGCGTAAAGTCGACTGGCTGGCAGAGAAAATGAAGGAGGCCAATTTTACAGTAGTGTCAATGCATGGTGAGATGGAACAGAAGCAGCGGAATGCCATCATGCAAGAATTCAGACAGGGGAACTCGCGAGTTTTGATTTCAACAGACGTTTGGGCTAGAGGTATCGATGTTCAGCAGGTCTCGCTTGTTATCAACTATGACCTGCCCAATAGTCGAGAGAACTATATTCATAGAATAGGTCGATCGGGCCGATTTGGCAGAAAAGGTGTAGCTATCAATTTTGTTACCGAAGATGAAGTACAGATTCTTCATGATATTGAACAATACTATAGCACGCAGATAGACGAAATGCCCATGAACATCAACGAAATGCTTTGACCTGTATAATTGTAATATATTTATGCTACTGAAGAATCACCAATTGATCCTGTTTACCTTGAGACCAAAGGACAACATTGTTGGCTGCATTGGAATACCAATTATTGTATGTAGGTGCTTCAACATAGCCTGTATGCGGAGTCAGAATCACATTATCTCCTAGTTTTCTCCACTCACTATCCAACGGTAAAGGTTCCTGATCAAATACATCAAAAGCACCACCTCTTATTTTCCCTTGTTTGAGAATCTTAAGAAGTGGCGCTTCATCGATAAGAGGTCCACGTGAAGTGTTGACCAAGAAGGCCGACGGTTTGAGGAGTTTTAAATCGTCTTCACCTATGATTCCTCGCGTCGACGAAGACAGCACTAAATGTACCGATACTATATCTGCTGTTTTGAACAACTCCTCTTTGGATACAACCTTGATGTACTCTTTTTGAGTACTGGTTAAGCGGTCTTCAGTGAGATGTGGAGACCATGCAATGACCTTGACACCGAACACTCTGGCTACTTCAGCTGTGAAGCTCCCCAAGTGGCCCAACCCGATGAGTCCAAGCGTGCTTCCTTTCAAATGGAACGGTAGTTCTTGAGAAACAGAGGTACCAACGGATTGCCATCTGGGCGCACCGGCCTTGATACCTCGATCATACGCAGGAATCTTTCGAGTAAGACTTATAATGAGTGCCCAAATATGTTCCTGAGTTCCACTGCCTCCCTGGCCTGCATACTTGACATCAGCAGCATCAGCACCAGCACCAGCACCAGCGCCTCCGGTGGTAGCTACAGTGATTCCAAGCTCCCTGGCAGCCTTGGCGTCAATTGATGGGTTTCTGTTTCCATTTGTGGTGATCAACTTGAGGTTGGGCAACTTGGATAGGGTCTCTCGTGAGAGCACAGTCCTTTCACGAATAGTGACAATAATAGAAAAAGGTTTTAGATGCTCCACCAAATCTGACTGTGGAATGTAATCGTTGAAAGTAGTGATGTCGATGCCCAGCGCTCGAACAGCATCCCAGTTGCCAAATGAAAGGGCAACGTTCTGGTAATCATCCAGGATAGCAAGTCTGTGAGCAGAAGCCATGGTTAGATACGAAGTGAGCTGTTGTAGTAGATTCTGTCCGACAACTAAGAATTTTATAGAAACCAGTTGGGGTTTCCCCAGATTACGCAATTGCACATCAAGATGAGAGATATAGAGAAATCAACTCCAATAGCGTGCAGTGTTCCATATGCGGAATAGGACTCCGAAGAGAATACTGAATATGCATCATGAATGTTCACAGCTAAGCATTTAACTCGCTTATCTTGGAGGTTTATATGATAGACCTATGTTGACAAGACTAGTAGAAGAGTCTGGGCTGTTAGTCTAGCTAGTTTCATGGGCAGTTTGCCAGTGAACGGCCGCGTAACACAGGTCGCTCGCTCTTTCTCAGCGGGACATCTACTTTTCTCAACTCTAATGGCATTGCTGTCGAGTCAATTAGGACTTATTCCCTGTTGAGCTTATTATTTCGGTACAGAGAATCTCTTCAGGTTTCCCTATGGGCCATCCTCACGATTATCCTTGCCTTCTCGTGTGCTTCTCGAAAGCTCGTTTGCTGATAATGCACCTGAATGGTATCATCAAATGGGGGGTTGTGGGGTCCGTGCATGCGCCCCCACACGTTTTGTTGAGAGTGGGCCGACTACCCCCGGGCGACCTAACTTGAGCTCCTTTTCTCCACTTCCCACCCAGTTATAAATAGGGGACAATCTTACGACATTTTTTAATTCAATCTTCACATACGTTCTTAGTGTACCAGAAAAAAAAAGACAAAAGATGCCTCTGCCTACTCATTTTACTTTAAACAGCGGATACAAAATCCCTGCCGTTGGGCTTGGTACTTGGCAATCCAAACCCAACGAGGTTGCTAATGCCGTCGAGGTTGCTCTGAAAAATAAATATAGACACATTGATGGGGCTGCTATCTATGAAAATGAACACGAAGTTGGTGCTGGAATTGCTGCTTCCGGGGTTCCTCGTGAGGAGATTTTTGTGACCTCCAAATTGTGGAACAACAGTCATCGTGGCGACGAAGTTGAAAAGGCTCTTGACAAGACTTTGTCGGACCTGGGTCTGGACTATGTGGACTTGTATCTAATCCATTGGCCTGCTCACTTTGCCCCTAAAAAGGGCTTCTTCCCAAGGGATGCTGATGGTAAGGTCATTCTCGATGAGGTCCCTATTGCCGAGACCTGGAAAGCATTGGAAGCAGTTGTGAAAAAGGGTAAAGCAAAGAGCATTGGAGTATCAAACTTCACTATTGAGCACATTGAAGAGTTGTTAAAGACTGCTGAGATTCCTCCCGCCGTTAACCAGATTGAAGCTCATCCGGAACTTCAACAGGAGAAGCTTTTGGAATATTTAAAGAGTAAGAACATTCTTGCTGTGGCTTATAGTCCTCTTGGTAACAACATTTACGGAAAGCCCCGTGTATTTGACCACGCCAAAGTGCAGACAATTGCAAACAAGCTTGGCAAGGATGCTGCCAATGTTCTAATTTCCTGGGCCGTCCAAAGAGGCACGGCTGTCCTGCCCAAGAGTATTACTCCATCAAGAATTATCTCCAATTATGAGGTCTTTGAGCTTTCCAAGGAAGATTTCGACGAATTGAACAGTCTTGAGAAACATGGCCGCTTGAACGATCCTGTTGAATGGGGTGTGGATATTTTCGGCGAACATCCGGGTGAAGGATTAGTCAAGGTATAATAATAATCAATAAATCAAGTTATATGTTTACATCTATAAACTGTGCGTGACTGATGCAGTTGGCAAACGTGCTAGAGCACGCTGACGTTTTCGACTATCTCACGGACCGCACATGCGAGTCCAAGATGCCTGGAATGATATGACATGATACCTTCCCTGTCCATAACGAATTTATTATTCGCAGTCTGTGCATAGCAGAGATCTGGCATAGCCGACTGCAGATAATGTAAATAATATGACTCCCACTCATCAACAAACTCTAACTATTGCGGACTGACTGCCCTGCCTACTTTCAACAACCCAACATCCCGCAACCACCCGTATACGATCCAGAATGCGATGGAGGTTGGGTTTTGGCCGTAATGCTCGTACCTGGATGCCGATTGCCGTGATGCAAGCAGCCGCCACCATCAACAGATTGCAATAACGCGCCCTAAAGCTCACATCTTAGACCAGAACACCACACAACCGGTTGCCATATCTCCCAATATACTTTCCAAATTGCCGAACCCCCATGCAGGATCGGACCCCCAAACTTGGTTGGGGATGTTTCTGGGAGTTTTCCGTATTTCATTCACATTTTCCCAACTCGGCCTGACAAGTCCGACATCACGTGAACTGTTGCTACTACAAAAGGTTGTTGTCAATAGACTAGAAAAAGTAATGCAGGCAGAAATCAGCAGACTTTTTATTTTTTGGCGTGCTCCCCACCTCTGCGACGCATATAATATAAATCAGGGGCCATATATATAAGCACCTTTCCAGGATTCTTTCTTTCATCAGACATCAATAAATCAATTAATCTATTAGACAACGCTTGTCAAGATGATGTCGATTTCGTCTCACAACATGCACCGATACGGTCCACTCAACAACCATAGAAGGCCTAGTATGCCTCGTAGTTCATCGAAATCAAAAGTTTTGGTAGTGTCATACATTTCGATGGGGCTAATAATCCCATTTATAATGCCACTCAAGAGCTCGCTGGATTTGAGTAAGTTTGAGGTTTCTCTAGCTTCCGCAACTTCTAACATGCGCCTAGGACTCCATCCTGATACCGCCAATCGTCATGTGCATTAGTAGCTAAGCACCTACTTCCATGACATACAAACACATTAATCTCTTATGACCTGATCCAGCGCTATAATTACAGCGTTATTCGATTGATTCTTTGCATTTAACAACAATTATACTCCCTTCATTTTAGACGCCAATGGTCATTTGGACTCGACTGGAATCGATCAAATGCGACACATCTCAGAACAAGAGAGCCAGCGTAACGGCAATAATGTCTTGAACTCCGCCACCTGTTTTATGAAATAAAGCGTTTTCCACTTGATAGGTATAGCCGACAGCTGGTATTTCAATTAGAGTAACTATCAATAGCATGTGGAAAATGCGGCTGACGGAACAGCTAAAAGTACAGATTTTGACAACCTTTTTTTATTCTGCCTTTAAATATAGCGAGTCTTATATAATTATCACATAGCCTTTCTTTATATGCGTAGATAACTAGACGTATAAAGAGGGGTAGATAGGATCAGACCCTTTGAACTTCACTAAACTGCATAGCTGACTGCTCATGCTATTGAAGGCAGAAATATCTGTGGGAGTATCACGAAAGATGGGATATTGCACTTTCTTGCAGCTGTTATGGCGAGTCTGGAAGGGCCTACTTCTCCGCAAAAGGGAAACGCCCAAGGACAAAAATCCCCTATCGGTTAAAAGAGAAACACAATCAGCATTCAAAGCTACTTTTATATAGTAACATGCATAAAAGATTCTATATCTGCTAGTATGGTTCCTGTCGATCGAACAGCATCAGAGAAAAACAAGATCCTGCATTCTGCCGGCTATTTTCCTGGGTTACCACCATCAACCTTCAAGTACTGGAGTCAATTTTTGTTAGTATGATCAGGGGTAGCTCGTCGGCTGAACCACAGACCCATTTATAATTTGCACCAGGCGCAGCGGTATAATGAAATCACCCGCTACACGCTGATAAACGCTGACTGTCTGAAAATATTGTCATATTAAAACAAATCACACCCAAGGCTTAGAGAGAGGATAATCAGCAACTGTTGACCTTTATAGTATATAATTATATCCCTGCTCAGTACCCGTAGGGTAACTGCCCATATCGAAAGACAGCCTACTCCAACATAACCTCTAGGCGTGTTGCACTGGCGCGTCGCGTTACGCGTCTCAGCCATTCCAATTTGCCCAAAACGGCATTGTAATTAATCGATCGACGCAAGTAATCTATACCTCTACGCGTTTCGCTCTTTACTACAGTTCTCAGTTCTACTCAAATCTTTAAATTGATCCTTCGTACAGAAGACAGACTTCTACACGTTGCCAAGTAGGAACGATCCATAATGTCGACGATTCTGCCATCCATTAATTTGAATATCAACTATGGTCAGTTGTCATCCACAATCCGGTCATTCTTGTCCGAGTATAAGACAACTACGACGGCCCATGACATGGAACTTGACGACACCCCGAGAGTAAAGTACATGGATTTATTAACCAAAGTGGCCAATCGCCAGGAGTCGACTATCTTCATTGAATTAGATGATATTAAAGATTTTGAAGCCCAGCAGAATCATGGATACGATAATGGCACACAAACCACAACCAGTGGAACCACATCATTACTCGATGAAATCTGTAGAAACTCAGCACGTTATGTCGAGCTATTCTCACAGATTATCGACGAACTCATGCCACAACCGACCATAGACGTGTCTTATAAAGATGAGGTATTGGATATTCTTCTCCATCAGCGGTATCTACGGAATGAGAAAGCTCGTCAGGAACACATGGCTGACCCTGTGGCCGCTGGCGCCCAGCGAGCTACTGAGCAGCAAGAAGATATGTTCCCTCCGCAACTTGTAAGAAGATATTCGCTCTATTTCAAGCCATTAACCGATGTTTACAAAGGTAACGGAAAGGCACTTTCAGTGCGAGAAATGAAAGGTAAGCATCTTGGCCATTTAGTGACTATCCGAGGCATTGTAACACGTGTGTCTGATGTGAAGCCTTCTGTACAAGTAAATGCTTACACATGTGATAAATGCGGCAACGAAGTTTTCCAGGAAGTCAAGACCAGGCAATTTGCTCCCTTGGTTGAATGTCCGTCTAAGGAGTGCAAGGAAAACGATTCCAAGGGTCATTTGTTCATGTCTAGTCGAGCATCAAAGTTCCTACCTTTTCAGGACGTTCGAATCCAAGAGCTCTCTGAACAAGTGCCGATAGGCCATATTCCCCGTTCACTAAGTTGCCACTTGAATGGTGAGCTTGTCAGAAGTGTTAACCCTGGCGATATCGTTGATATAGCCGGGATATTTCTACCTACTCCTTATACTGGTTTCAAAGCAATCCGGGCGGGTCTACTCACCGATACATACTTGGAGGGACAATACGTGACTCAACACAAAAAACAGTATGATCGTCAGGAACTTGACTCGGAAGCACTGGCGAGAATCGAACGTCTTCGGAACGAAGGCAATATCTATGAACGTCTAGCTCAATCCATTGCCCCAGAAATATATGGCCATTTGGATGTGAAAAAGGCTCTTCTGTTATTACTTATAGGCGGAGTTACCAAAGAGATTGGAGACGGTATGAGGATCCGTGGCGATATCAACATCTGTCTCATGGGTGACCCAGGTGTGGCAAAGTCTCAGCTACTCAAGTATATTACAAAAGTCGCCCCTCGAGGTGTCTATACTACTGGTCGTGGTTCTTCAGGGGTAGGTTTGACTGCTGCCGTCATGAGGGACCCAGTTACTGATGAAATGATCCTTGAAGGTGGTGCGTTGGTTTTAGCTGACAATGGCATTTGCTGTATTGACGAGTTTGATAAAATGGATGATACGGATAGAACAGCCATTCATGAAGTGATGGAACAACAGACCATTTCCATTTCAAAGGCTGGCATGTCTACCACGTTAAACGCTCGTACGTCAATCCTAGCTGCTGCCAATCCCTTATATGGACGCTATAACCCCAAATTATCTCCTGTGGAGAACATCAATCTGCCGGCCGCACTGCTGTCGCGTTTTGATCTTCTGTTTCTTATTCTTGATAAACCAGATAGGCAAAATGATGAGCGATTAGCAAGTCATGTTGCTTATGTTCATATGCATAACCACCATCCTAGCATGGAGTTTGAGGCCCTTGATCCCGCTACTATCCGACAGTACATTGGATTGGCGCGCCAATATCGTCCGGTGGTTCCTAGCGAAGTGTCCGACTTTGTGGTCAGCTCTTACGTTCAAATGCGTCAGAAGCAGAAGCAGGATCTGAACTCCAAAAAGCAGTTTTCTCATGTCACTCCTCGTACCCTGCTAGGTATCTTGCGTATGGCTCAGGCTCTCGCGAGACTGAGATTCGATGACAAGGTCATTGCCAGTGATGTTGATGAGGCTCTTCGATTAAGTGATGCATGCCAAAAATCTTTGCTTGATAGCAATAGTAATGGCGACTTTGTTGATGAGACCCCAACGTCTAGAATCTATAATATTATTCGTCAAATGGCTAACGGAAATGGATCCAAGTTCAGGGCCACTTGGCCGGTCAATATTATTAGAGATCGAGTGATTGCCAAAGGATTCACCGACGATCAACTGGTAGAGTGTATTGATGAATACAGTGGCCTGGGAGTCTGGCAAACCCTTGAAAACGGCACTCTGCTCTCCTTTGTTGGTGAGGACGAGGATATGTTTGACGAAGAGGATGACGCGTGAAGAGCATGACGCGCGAAGAGGGCAATGTGTCATTATGTATTTTTTTTATTTGTATTTAATGTGATGCTAGTTGTATTGCCTGTTTTCGCTCCTGCGATTAGGCCCAGTCTCTCTGAGACCTAGAGTTTTTCTAACTCAGGGTCATAATAGATTTAATATGGTCGGCAAGTGCAAAAGGCGCTTATATTCCTATATATATCATAGTACAGCAGCATTGAAATCCAATTAGGCAGAGTGAAGAGCCATTAAAGAGCCAATAAACGTTAGAATTAGACGAGGACGAACTTCATTGATATCTTCAGGAACAATCCAGATGAGAGCCCCTAGTTTACGAGCAATAGAGATGGCCAGTTTAGCATTGGCATAGTTGTCGTTAGAAACAAGATCGTAATCAACATAACCAGGCTTGATACCATGGAGGACATCGAGTAGGAAGACCGCATTGGCGAGACTGGGATCTTTGAAGCTGCGCACAGTGGTAGACTTGCCGCCCTTGCGGGCTTGTTCTTGGGCCCACTTCAAAATATCGGTATCGGATAGTTCTCTTCCATCCTTTGAAAGACTTTTCAGAGTATTTACAATATTACGGCGCATCAGTTGCCATACGAGTCCGAGAGTCAATGTACGAGATCCATCAGTGATATCTGCTCCTTCAATACCCACAAGAGAGAACTTATTGGCCTTGCCCAATTCAACGGCATAGTTTGTGTTTTCAACAGCTTTGAATCGAGATAGTTCTCCTGCTGTAGGTCGTACATTAACGTGTCTGTTATTGACACTTCCAGGAATTACTTTATCATACGCTTGCAATAGAACCGTGCCGTCCTTTAAATCCTCAAACAAACTTACAACGGGGGGGTCGACCTCCAAACTATTGAGCCAAAGAGTAAAAACTCTAGCTTCTCGTTCGCCTTCGGCATCGAAATCTTCGATTTCAATATGATCCTCCTCAGTGATTGGATCCAAACCAGGATGAGTATTGAATAGATGAGCAACAAACGCCAAGTTGAGCTTGGGATTGCCGGCAACCAGAGCAGTGGGAGTCAAATATTTACGGCATTCCAGCTTCTCGGCATTGTTTAAAATTTGCTCGGCTCTCTGCAACAAATCACGAGTTTGCAAAGGAGCACGGGAACATAACTCAGGGGCCAATTGATTCAAAAGAACCGTATAGTTCTCACCATCCTTGACATCGGAACTAAAATTAGTCACTCTACGAGGCCAGTTTGCAGCCTTGAGATGGAAATTAAACCATCGAAGAAGAATCTGCTCTGGCGGTAGTCGAAGAAACTGTTCTAGAGTCTCATCTTCTTCTAAAAGCCGATATAATTCGGGATGTAGCTTGATATCAATTTTGCCCAGTAACCCACGGCGAATGATCTGCCAGATAAGACCCAAAATTAAATGTTCTTTTCCATCGATTATATCTTCGGCATGGACGTTTACAACCACACAGCCAATACCTTTTGCAGAGTTGATTACGATATTGGCGTTTTCAGTCATGGTGAAATTGTTGAGAGACTTGCCCTTTTTGGGTAAATTGAGAACACGAGTATCAATGGTATCAGGAACAGAGTCATTAATCAACTTGGACAATACTAACCCATCTTTGCACTCATCGAAGATCTGAAAGGTGTCGGTTGGAAATGGCAATCTGTTGCCGATATCAGCGTCTCCCATTAAAACACTATTAATATGGCGAGTGAACTCTGTGCGTTCTTCTTCATTGATGGTGTGGGTGACGCCACTGGTTGAACCAGAAACTACAATATTGTTGCCTTTTGAAGCGTCGGAAAAGCCTCTGGGTCGTCCAATGTTGTCAGGTTTGAGTCCCACTGGAGGAGGTCTGCGCGGAGATGACACGGGTGCACCTGCGCCGCCATTGTCTCGTAATTTGGAAACCAACTCTACGTAATCGTCTAACTCAACCCTTCCGCTAGCGTCAACATTGACATTCTTTAAAGTGTTACGAATCTGATCATATGACCCTTCACCAGAGTCAGTAAGCGCCTTGATAGCAGTCTGTTTGTCGATGTAGCCATCGCCAGCAATGTCAATCTGCTGGAATTTATCCACCAACGAAAACACATCGTCCTGCGACAAAGTCGGGAATTTGCGCTTGTTTAACTAGTTAGTACGACTGAGAGATTGCAACAACGATCACGGCTATATCGCCACGGCCACTTACCTGAAGCTTAATGACATTCATCTTTGCCCGCTGTGCTCACTAATGTTCTGTTTTCAATCAATTGAGTTGTCAGTAGCGAGAAAAATAAAACGTAAAATGGGGTTCAAAAGTCGGCCTTTCGGTTTCTATGCATATGTTTCAGTGGACTGGTATGAAAAGTGGCTGGTTTATAAGGCTCTCCCATGCTTGTGGGGCGGGAGTCGAAGGCAAAGCCGGCAGTGCCAATCTTTCATGCTGCTTCTGCCCAGACCACCTGCCAGGGCGCCCACGGCAAACGCGGCGAGGCGCGGCGTAATGTTGGGCGTACTCTAGTGCTACCAGCAGATGTCAGAAGGTGCAACAATATCTGCTGACAGTCGGTGTCATTTATTATAGCTATGAATATGTGAGCAGCACGGATTAAAGCATCGTAAGGTGTTAATTATATAATGATATAATACATTTATTTGACTGACAATATGGCAGTTTAGTGAAATCTGCTGGGAATCGAAGACACGTCGTTAATCAGTAACAGTTGGTAAGCTCATATGTAATATTTAAAGGGTGTCGCTATAAATAGTTCAATAGGTGGGAATGGATATGGGAGCAGACTACAAAGTATGAAATCTTATATGCAAGCTAATTAACCAGCAGATCTAGCCAGTAGCTTCCTAAACTCAGCCGAGAAAGCTCAGCCGCCTGACCAACCATCAATCAATTAAGTAAGTAACTATTCAAATCTATCCAGTTCCATGTTAGACGTCTATGCAGAGAACATGAGCATGCTGGATTTCAGGGGTCAGCGATATGCGAGATATCATCTATTATTTGCATAAACAGGTGCAGCAATATTCTACAATAGGCAACAATATGTGAGGGAAATCCGGGAAATGCAATGTATATTGCGAGTTCAGCGTTGTAGGACTTGATATTTCTGATAACTCAGAATCCTGTGAATTAATTCTATTGCCTATCGCCTATGTGAATCGCTTCAAGTAGTCCTGAGGTGTCCATTCCACGCAAGGATGATGATTCAAGAGAACGTAACAATTTCATTAATGTTATTTCACCCTCATTATGACTAGTCATGACACTCATTACTTTCATTGCCTTGCTGATCGACTCAAACCAGCTAGATATCATTAGCTTCAATTCGAGACCCTCCAATCTCACTAGATAAGCATCACATACACTGTCGATTCGGTCAAATCATTCTATAACCCTAATAGCCCGCCCAGCTTTTTTTTGCTCTCAATATGCCCTATCATATTAATATCATATTGCTTCCTATACTCAGCAATCCAAGTAAGTATATTAACATCTACTTGCAATATGAAGTCATTACACCGTCTTCTATCGTCCATCAACATGTCAAAAGATCCATCGACAAGATGGCAAATTGTCATCTCAAAGGCGAAATCACTCGCGAATGATACATTTGTTTACAGTAACAAAAACACAAGCATTTACTGCCGACCGTCATGTCCTTCTCGCCAATCTCTGCGCTCAAATGTCGAGTTCTATGATACCCCCGCAGAAGCAGAACAAGCAGGTTTCAGAGCATGCAAAAGATGTAAACCACAATCTATTCACCTGGCTGCAAAATGTGAGAATAAACGTGTAGAGAAATATTTGAGAAATCACTAACCATCACTAGAGGTTTAGTCAGCAGGCGACTCAAAGAGCCACTAATGAAGAGCCACTCAAGATGCCACTAGCGATACTTCCATATATATTGCTCTACTTTAATACTGCAGTTATTATTATTATTATTATTATTATTATTATTATTATTATTATTCATTATAAATCACTCTAAGGGCCAACACAGGTCAGGTGATCGTTACGTC
The DNA here is from genome assembly GCA_030583365.1 of Sugiyamaella japonica. NCBI lineage: Eukaryota > Fungi > Ascomycota > Dipodascomycetes > Dipodascales > Trichomonascaceae > Sugiyamaella > Sugiyamaella japonica. Next base: position 119,940 of record JAJMIG010000002.1, read on the forward strand.
CGATTAACGGCTCACCAGCCTGTTTAAAAGCATATAATATCCAGCACGACTTAACCCTATCACCCGCATTATCTATTTCTTGCTCTCAATATATCCTATCATCATATTGATGATGATGTTTGACAGTTCAGTTGTCTAATATTGCAGAAATGTAAACATATTTGCTTGGGTTGCCGCCTTGTCTGCAACCAAAATTAAAGCCCAATCAATAAAATGTCAAAAGACCCGTCAGTAAGGTGGCAGATCGTTGTGTCAAGAGACAAATCTTTTGCCAATGATACGTTTGTTTACAGCAACAAGGCCACCAAAATCTACTGTCGACCATCATGTCCTTCGCGTTTATCTCGGCGATCGAATGTTCAATTCCATGATACCGCTGCCGAAGCCGAAACGGCAGGCTTTCGAGCTTGCAAGAGGTGTAAACCTCAGCTTAGCCATAATCAGATGGCTACCAATGGAGAATCAGATGCTGATGCAGCAGCTGCTACTACAGAATTTTATCAGGATGATAATCGTAACACCCTTGATTATGCCCAGCACAAGTTGGTAATCAGAAAAGCCTGTCAATCGATAATCTTAAATGGAGGCCCTAAAAGACTAAAGGAACTGGCCAATGAGGCCGGCTTAACTCAGAATCACTTTCATCGGGTTTTCAAGCGTATCACTGGTATAACTCCAAGACGTTATGGTTTAATCATCATGTCCATGAGAAGCAGGACAGACGAATCATTTATGGAAAGTTCGAGCAATGGTAATAACAACAACAACAACAGCACCACCACCAGTGGCAGCAATTCAGTTAGTAATGGTAACAATCCTCCAACTCCAACCCCAGTACCAAATTCTACCGTTAATGCCAATAATCCGGGTACCTCGAGTAGTATCAATGGTATGTCACCGTTCCTTGCTAATCTTGATGACATCAATTTATTTGATCTTCCTCTTCTGAATGATTGCTGGGAGTCTTCACTCCTATTACCAACCACCTTCGGGCATGAGTTCCCTGCAATTGAGGAAAAGGATGCGTACAGTGATTTTTTGTCTCTGCCTAGTACGTAGTCCATCTACCTAGTGCGTAGCCATTTGACACCTAGTGCATAAGAATTCCAGCTTTTATTTAAATATAGGATCAATTAACGATGATAGTTTTTATCTTGGTGAATGATAATTCTTATAGTGGCGTTATACAGATTCCATTGAAAGCATCTTTCCTACTGTTTTCGGAATGTCATCCTCTCTGAAATCTCCAATAACATCAATGTTAAAATCACTCCACCACAATGATTTGTCCAATAGTTGGCCCTTGTCAGAGAAAAACACTCCTTCCTCCTGAAGAAGCGCAAGTTTCCTGTCTATATTAATTCCGCTGGGTGCATCTCTCCAATCGCCCATGAAGCCTCCGATAAATCCAGTCGACGCGATCACGCGATGACATGGCTGTAAAGAGTTAGAAAATTTTGCTTTCTCTTGCTGATAGCACACTTACAATAACTGGAGAGTATGGGTTATTACGTAGTGCACCTCCTACTGCCCTTGGTGATGAGTTTAAAGCATCGGAAATATGTTTATATGAAGAGATTCGTCCTCGTGGGATCTGTTGCAAAAGCGCGTAGACTTTCTAGAATAGTTAGTCTCAATAAACAGCTCTATATTTCCCGCTTTACTTACGCCTTGAAAATCAGTTACAGTCATTTTGAAGATTATGTCAAGTGGTAATGATGTTGGTCCTGTATAGTGGCTACCCCTTATATAACAATCCAGGGTGCGCCCTTGCAAAAATCTTGCTTTCAAACTAGCCACTCACACATCATCTTGACGTCAAATTATCCATTCAACGACTTGTTCGCCAAATTGAATAGCAAGATATAAAGATATTCCACAACTAGTCAACACAGTCCATGACGGAAACATATGACATTGAGTAAATGATTAGATGTAGTATTGACTTATTACTGTGATCGGCACCATCACGTTTGCAGTGATCAAAGTTATCTCCGACCATTGTTATCAAAATTGCCTAATTTGGAATTCCAAGATTTTTAAAAGCGATAGTGGTAGTATCGTTTAGGCACTGAGGAGGGGATCGATATCAATGGCGATTGACACGTGACAAAACCACGCTGAATCCGCAGATAACGAGAGGCCTTGACGCTGTTCTGCATTAATGGCTATTAATTCCGTCATTCGACAAAGATATCACGCTTCCACGGGAATGAAGCTTCAGCCACAGGATTCGAGGCCTTCAGTGATGAAAGTATAACATATTCAGTGCCAACATATATTGACAAAAGCGCGAGTAGCGGTGACTCCACCAGTTTCAATCACACCCCAGATAAGACACATAACTCAAAGCTAGAGGCCACATCTATCTAACACATTCAAAAGGATCTTCAAGCTGATAAGGCAGATCCGCCGGCGGTCCGCCGGCAACCGGTGTTCACAAGGTTATCTTAGAAACTGGCGATACAGAACGTAGCTGCATGCTTAGAATGCGGATCATGGAGTGGTAGGGTCCTCCTATGAACAAGCAGAGACTGAGCAGACTGCATTGTGCCTGATATGTGGAAGATACTCCATCTACAGCCGGAGGAGAGAATGGGTAATAGACGGACTTGAGCTCAGAGGCGTTTACCGTGAGCATATGCAAAAAAAATATATGAAACAACTGGATGGATGCGTTTACATTAAACCAGTGGCGCTACTAATCTAAAAAAAAAAACCGTTAAAAATTCAGGCACTGTAATCTAAGGCTGCAGAACAATGAAAAAGAAATTTGGTGCCGTATACTGGTGAAGTAACAATCGGATATTCAAACAGGTTGTCGAAGAATGAGGTCAATGATAGGCGAGAGCAACACCAATAGGACGCTTGAACTATGTGAGCTTGAAATTCCTGCTTGTGAGCACCCAATTACACGAGCAATTGACAAACCGGCCACCGCGCCACGTATGTCAGAATATGATGAAATACGCAGCACATCAATTGAGGACCGATTGAACCGCCGATGAAAAAAAGTATATGTGTCGTCCACTGGGCAGGCTGTGCCTTGCTGCTGAGATTCAAGAGATGTCGCACCAATAGGATTCGACTGTTGTTCATAGACAACTTCCCTGCCACCTTCTTATCAGTCTGCAGCCCACATCGAAGCGCTAACTATGTGTCGAAGATCAATCCAGAAAACGATTCTGTGAAAATTTTTAGGTTTGGCGAGTCACATTGGATGAGCAACCTTGCCTAAGTCTATTCCAGCACGCCCGTTGTGCCTTAAACTATTTATGTTTCAAATGAACATGTACTTCGCCAAGCTAGCTACGAAGTGGGCCAGGGGCTCGCATCTTTTTTTTATTTTTATCTTTTCACATCAGGTAGGACACGGCGTGAAAAAAACTTGGCTTCACTGGGCTTATGGTTATTTTTGAGCGCTAGACCGTTTTGTCAGACATTTATGTTGGGATACCAACAATTTCACAACGGTTCAATGAATACAGAGCCACCTACGTGACGCGGTAACGCCAATCGGTGTTGGTTATCTGTACATCACCAGATGTTCACCAGTGCATGCACTTTAAGCTATGTTAACAGGCATAGATAAGGAGACTAAAGCTATCGGGCAGGGAAATATTATGTGAGACACGCTTGCCATTAGGATACTGAGATCCGCGATAGCATACCCCCGCGTGGTGCCGTGAAGATTGCAACATCAGTATTGATAGCACATCGACATGCTGGATCGTGGCGGGGGCTGGGGCCCAGAGGCCAGGGCCGGGGCATATAAATATGGGTTGGGCCCTGTTGACCATATAAGAAAATACTTCAGAATCCAACCACCATTCAAACTTACACGATGGCTACTCTACTCACTGACAGTACCTCTGAGGTAGTAGAATCCTCGGGCAAAGATATCGTTAAGGATCTTGCAAACTATGATTCGACCGAGGCGATCTCTGATGACGAGGAGCTCCCTGAACCCACCGACGAAGAGTTGTCTACACTTCGAAAAGTCGCTGGCAACATCCCAGCTGCTGCTTATACTCTGTGTATTGTTGAGTTTGCAGAACGTGCTTCTTACTACGGATGTTCCAACGTCTTTTCCAACTTCATTCAGTTCCCTTTACCAAAAGGTGGTAATGGAGCTGGTGCTCCTCCAAGAGGATCAGAGCAGACGGCCGGTGCCCTTGGACAGGGTTTGCAGGTGGCCTCTGCTCTTACTCTGCTTTTTACTTTCTTAGCGTATACTATCCCTATCCTTGGTGGTTATATTGCTGACACCAAACTAGGTCGATACAAGACCATCTGTCTTGGTATTCTTGTGTGCGGTATTGCTCACATTATCATGGCTATCGGAGCCATTCCATCAGTACTCCAAAAAGGTCATGGCATGCCACCATTTGTTATTAGTTTAATGATTCTTGCATTTGGTGCCGGTTTATTCAAAAGTAATATTGCTCCTACAGTTCTGGATCAGTATCCTCACAAGAAGCAATTTGTAAAGGTGCTCAAGTCAGGAGAACGTGTCATTGTCGATCCTGAATCCACTATCCAAAAGATCATGCTTACTTACTACGGTTTGATTAATGTTGGTGCCTTCTTTGGCCTTGTTACTACTACTTCTGAGAGATACGTTGGATACTGGTTGGCCTTCTTGGAGCCAGGTATCGTGTATTTTCTGTGTCCTATTATTCTTTTTCTTGCATACAAGAAAACGGTGAAGGTACCTCCTCAAGGTAGTGAATTGACCCAGGTGTTCAAGATTATTGGAACAGCTTTCAAGAAAGGTGGAATTAAGAACCTGGGCAGCAAAAGATTCTGGGAATCAGCCAAACCAAGTAACCTGGCTCTCACTGGATCTCTTAGTCCCAAAGTCAACTGGACAGATTCTCTTGTTGACGATGTCAAGCGTACTTTCAAAGCTTGTCAAATATTCCTCTTCTTTGTTGTTTACAACTTGAACGACGGTGGTATTGGTAGTATCCAAAACAGTCAAGCTGCCGCCATGACTACCAAAGGAGCTCCTAATGATCTCTTGAGTAACTTCAACCCCTTGACCATTATCGTCTTGGTTCCTATTCTTAACTACGGTGTGTATCCTTTCTTGAGAAAGCGTAATATTCGTTTTGGCCGTATTTCCCGTATTACTTTTGGTTTCATACTTGCTGCTTTGTCTTCTGCTATTGGTGCCATTCTTCAATGGCGTGTGTATGCCACGTCTCCCTGTGGATATTATGCTACCGACTGTCAAATTGGTGACGGAGTCAGTCCTTTGTCTGTTTGGTGGCAGGTTCCTTTATATGCTCTTGGAGCTGCCTCTGAATGTTTCTGTAACGTCACTTCTTACGAGCTTGCTTATGCCCGTGCCCCCAAGAACATGAAGGGCTTGGTCATGTCGCTCTGTTTGTTCACCACCGCCTTATCCAGTGCTATTGCTGAAGCCGTAACTCCTGCTCTAATTGACCCTCATCTCATTTGGCCATTTGTTGGTACCGCTGTTGTTGGTGTTGTTCTCGCAGTCCTCTTTTATTACTTGTATCACGATTTGGATAATGATGAGTTCTATAACGAAGCCAGTCAATTGGAATACGAGCAACAACAGCTTGTCAAGAGCATTGTTACTGCTGATAGCCAATCGCGTACTGAGAAGGTGTAAGGTCTATATGTTGAATGTTTGTAGTTTTGTTTGTGAAATTTTCGTAAAATACATACTATTTTATTTATATGGGCTATTCAATACAAGTGTCGTTCTATGATTTGATCTTTGAGACGATTCTGCCATTCTCTGCGGAGCCCGTCAACATACTCGTAAACTTTGTCAGATAACCCTGGAGTAACTTTTAGCGGCTCCTTTTCTAAAATCTCGTTTCCCCAACGATCAGTAGCAGACCCATATTTTAACGACATGTCATCTTTAGAAGCATCTGCAGTTATAGCGGCCCACACTGGAGCATTTGCTGCAACCTCGGGGTAGATGCAATGATATTTACTTCCAAACATTCTACAAATGTAGAACATCATGAACATACCGAAATATGCAATAATATTCAGAGTAGGAACGAAAGTAGTACTTTTGAACACTCCAGGATGCAGAAGCCACGACTCGATTTCATGCTGATCATAAAGAGACTTGTATGTGGCATGTTGCAGGAGTTCGATTTCATATTTGGATGCTTCATACGAATGTTGACATTTAGTCAGTCCTATATCTTCTTCAGAGAGAAGTTCAGGCAGTGCGATTGAAGTAGAAATCCAAATGATCCTTCCTCCATTTTCTAACACAGGCAAAATCTCATTGATTAAGAACCAAGGGGACAAAACATTTGCCTGAAACACGGCAGCCAATCCATCGCGCGAGGTCTTACTGATTCCTTGCACCTTGAACGTGCCAACAGTAAATGCTTCAATTGGCCTGGTGAAAAAGTCCTTAGTCGCCTGATAATAGTCGATTCTTTCCAGCTGAGAATGACTTGAGTTTAAGAACAGATAGTCTATATGTTTATACCGAAGTTTTATTTCTCGGGCTGCCCCTAACATGGATACCATATTACACTGGTCAAACACCAGATAGTCAAATTCTACTAGTCCCTTACGTGGTGGCAGCGAAGTAACATATGATTTAAGTGCTTCTACTGCTTTTTTAACCCCTGGAAATGTTCGACTGGTAACTACGATAGTTAACCGGGTAGTCGAGGGCAGAGAACCGATTAGTCGTTCAGCAATTGCCAAGCCAAGGTATCTTTTTATGTGTTAGTACAAAAACTCGAATTCGTTGTATTTGCATTACTCACCCTCCAGTCCCCGTGATTACAGCTATTTTATGTTCCGACATTTGTGTGACTTTCTAATGAAATGTATTTCCCCTGAGCCTGAGCCGTGGTATATCACCAGATGTTTCAACTTCACGAAGTCGTGTAAGGCTGTGTGCAGAGCTTGCACGGCTAATAATATATCTACGAGATGGATATAATCATGTATATAATTATGTATATATTAAGTATATTTTTATATCACAGGATCAGTTCAATCTAGCAACATGCTTCTCATATAAAGCCTTGGCTCTAGTCCAGACAGGAGCCGTAGATCTGTTTGGAAGAGTCAACAAAGAAGGCAACAAAGCAGTGCTGAAAGCTTCGCTGGCTTCACGGGGCAACAGAGTTGGGAGGTGGTCAATTGAAATTACAGTAAGACGAGGTCCCTTCTCAACGTCGACTTCCACAGTGGGCTCAGTAAAAGTAGTGGCAATGGTGTAGACGGGAATAGGATTGTGAGGATTTGTGGTATCGGCACTAACGTCGACAATCACCTGTAAAGTTCTCTTGTCAGTGTTCAAAGTGTCATAGTTGACAAAAGGAGGAATTGGCTTGGAAAGGTAAATACAATTGATGAAAATATCGGCATCTTCAATAATTTCCTTGAAAGGCCCGCCCTTGGCAGTCTCGGCCATATCCCACTTGATGATATTTTCATCAGGTACACCCGCTTTCTTCAATAGATCAATAGCACCAGTACCGCATCGACCAAGTGCGCCAATGACCAGAACCTTGGGAGTCTTACCTACACTGTCTATATCAGCCTTGACAGCAGCAACCAACTTAGTCTCGTTAGGATAAGGCTCAACTCCTGGCAACGAACCATCACTGGCCTTGGGATGAGATTGTTGAAATGCCCAAGCTTGAACGCCCAACGCAGCGCCAGCAAAGCCAGCGTGATAACCAAAAGCTGCTACACGACGTCCATTGTCGTCTTCGAGGAATTCCACGTCATACAATGTTCCATTACCGGCTGGGAAACGGCTCAGCACATCTTTCCAGCCACTCTGATCCTTGTAGCAATGAGCAAACTGAATATGCTCATGGACAAGAGGAAACGATTCCTCTTCCAATTCCTTCAAGCCGATAATGATTCTCTCCTTAGGAGCGCTTTTCCATGATCCTTGCTCAACAAGGGTGATTCCAGCGTCCGAGAACTCCTTGTCGTCGAAAATCCGCTGCTCAGACTTCTCGACATAAACCTCGAATCCAGCATCAGCCAGCTTCTTGGCAGTGGTAGGAGTAAGCGCTGAACGGTGTTCAAGAGGCTTTGTTTCAGCTCGGAGGTGAATAACAGTGGGTGCACTAGACATGATGATAAGCGTATGTATAATACAGTAGGCGAGATTAGACAACTCAATTGGGTTTCTTGGAGATGAAAAGAGGTCAATGGAATCTGGATTAGAGCTCGAAACTGGGTTTATTTATATGTCAATTTGTCGCTATCTCGTGAAGAAAGAGAGTCAGCCATGAATGTCAGGATCTACATTGTGTCACAATTTATCGGCGCTGTACTATGGGTACCCTTGCCCATCTCGGCTCGTCCGAGATGACGAATTGCTGGATATCCAATGATTTGTACGTAAGCAGATCCGCTTCGTCCGTCGTAGACACGGCACGATAGACACTGAGTCATGATCTATCAGGTTTTGAAGCGTAGATTTTCGTGCAAGTTCTGATCTGACTGAATGGTGCTGATTCGAAGCATGTTGATAGAATTACAATTCCCAAGTAAGAAGCATGAAAAAATACAAAATTTCCCAGTCGGATATAAGCATGAATATTACTTAATAATAGCATACAGATTCCACTTCACGACTTTGATCCCAAGAAGCGAAAAAGTCGAGACTGGACCAACGCGTTTGGGCAGTTGTATCTTTCATTTCTTCCACTTGCGAAATGTCACGAAGATCTCTCTACAGACAAAATCGACATGTAGGTCAGACCTCATTTACTAATGACATTGACGAAAAAATCATTCACTGGACAAAAGAATGGACCAATCCACTCTTACCTGGCAGCGGTGGTGGTGGTGGTGGTAGTAGTGTTGTTGTTCAGTCCACTGGTGGTACCCCGGGACGTTCTGCAGGTACTCCAGTGCCAAACCAAGGAGACACGTCTTCAGGTATGAACGTGGATTCACCCAGTATCAATGGCGGAGGCATAGGATCTAAACAGGAGGAGCCGACTTTTGGCTTCACCGTCAAAATGTGGGTAGCAACAACAGATGACTCTTCCACAACGAACATTGCAGTCAAGGACTGTGATGAGGATGATTTATTTGATATAACTGAATTATATCCGGCGAGGCAAGAAATTAAAATTGAAGAAACAAAGGCTGCCGATAGCTTGACAGTTGCTGATATCAGAGGTGCTGTTGGTGGAGAAGCGATTCCCGGCATTGTTGCCGAGTACAGTTCCGAAGGGTCAAAAACGGTAGAAAGCGAAACAGCTCCAACATCCAATGGATCAGCTACGAAGGCTCCAGTTACAGGTTCGGCTACTCCCGCTACGGCTACTACTCCTGCTACGGCTACTACTCCTGCTACGGCTACTAATCCTGCTACGGCTACTAATCCTGCTACGGCGACTACTCCTGCTCCAGCTACTACTCCAGCCCCCACCCAGGATGAGACTCTGTCAAGTAATCAAAAGACAGAAGCTTCTGATGACAGTAATGCTGTTGGCAGTGGCGAAGTCGAAATGAAAGACGAGACGATCCCGGTAGAAGCTCCAGAGTCGCTTTCTGAGACTGGCTCTGAGGTGGTGACAACTACTGTTGATGCTCCTGAAACTGAGACAGTGAGCTCTCAAGACCAGGCTGAAATCAGTTCCACTGTACCTGATACTATCACGGTGCCAGCTGACTCTGCGGTTGTACCGTCTACTGAGGAAGTCGTAGCCCCAGTGTTAGAGCCAACCCCAGCAGAAACTAATGCGGTGCCTGATGAAGACGTCGCCATGGACGACGCTCCACCATCTTAACACACTTTGAAGTATTGTAATTATGATTTAATGATAGGCATTATATTTATAGCCATAATTTATGTCCTAGGACTCACACATGCTCGGTGAGAAATCCAACAAGAAATCACTCCAAATAAATAAAGTAATAAAACATAGGCAATAATAGTTAAGAAGTCAACCTGGCGTATGACTTCTACTGCGACTTCTTTTCGATCTGAATTCATAGTTGTTGTCATCGTCATGAGTGCTTTCGGGGGGAGTGGAACCAATTGTGAGCACTGGCTTGGCAACTCCGTTTTCGCTTTCGGCTGTTTTTACAGTGAGAAAGCCAATACCAGACCTAGCACGCTCAGTGGCCTTGCTTAGCTCCATAACATGCTCATTGGACCATTCGCATTCGATTTCATCCCATTTTTTGGTTTTATATTCGTATTGATATTGTTCTTTCATTTTGTACAGCCTGGTCATTTCTCTTGGATCCCCCGACCCGCTCATTATAATCAGCGCCGTATTGTGCGGTAATCTCTGATACAATCTCGTCAACCGAGCATTCAACTGCTCATATGCGTCGGCGATATCTTCGTCAGGGGCACGTTCGAGTTCAGATGACCATCCACATGCCTTTTCAAGGTCTCGTAGTCGGCCCCACACAAAGTCATAATTGTGAGAAAGCTTACCAACATTGTCTACGACCTCATCGTCTGAAAAACACGAAACCACCGCTTTAGCATGCTCCTTATGCCAATGGGGAACTCCGTAGTCCGCTATAGCCACAGATTTTGGAGGCTCGCCAGTGGCCAGCTTTTCTACAAAATTGATTGACTGGACTTTACTCACACCAAAATCCGGGCCCTTGGTCAACTTGGCGTTTAGTAAATCAACACATGCCAAAGCATCTTCAACGGAATCATGACCTTTTGAACCCTGTGTCTGAATTTCCCGATCCAAGTATTTCGAGGTCAGCCACCGCAAAGCGGGTTTCAGCTGAGAGCCCTTGGGATGCTCAAATATAACTGAAGTGTCGATAACCTTTGGATGCTTCATTTTAAGAGCAATCAAATCGCTTTCAAGAGAATGTCCCACTATAATATCGTTGGCGGAGATTATGTTTAATAGTTTCTCCTGAACGTCAGCTAACCGGGTTTCAACATTTGCGAGTAGCTCTTCAGTTATTCCCGAGTACTGGGTCAAATAGTTGACAATTGGCTCATATGGCTTAACCAACTCATCTAGGCAAACGTTGCCGCTGCGGTCCAATACTGTTACACGAGTAAGTTCTTTACCCAGTTTTGTATCACACATTTCACAGTCAATGGCATATATCCTGGGAGCCCCTGAGTGCAACATCAAAGTACTGACCCAATCATCGCCTTCCCCTACGAATAGTGACGTGGTTGTAATTGAACCTGTCTTGGCTCCACCTTGATTTTGCAGTCTATCAAGTAATGTACTATGAAGAGGATATCCCTGTTCTATCATATGTTCTAACGAGAGTAGAAAATCTTCTGGATGCAATGGCTCCATTCTATGACCAGACTTTTTTGCAGCAGAGGCAGAATTCTGTCGTTTTTTCTTCTCTGCTCTTGTGAATGGCACATTCATAAATGTGCCCACAGTAGAGAACAGCTTATCACCCGAACCCGGTGCTTTGACAGGCCAAACATGAGTAAAGTGCCTGTCGAAAAAACTTCTTAGCTGGTCATCGCCATTAGGGGATAGCGGCTTTGGCTGGACATCTTTTGTGCTTGTGATACCAAACCTGGGACCCTCTAAACCCGGAACTAGCAGTGTCACAATATGCTTGACGAATGATCTGTTTCGAATACTGATCCATTTTGGAGCAGGTGGCCCATGTCCATCTGAGAGAATATATAGTTCTAGATCACGTAAATCCTACTGCAGTTAGTAAAACACAGATCCAAGAAAACCCCAATATATATATCATATACTTACTGAGATGGAAATCTTCGACTGGATGTTGGTCGGCTCTACTAGAAAAGCAGGAGGAACCAGGAACTTTCTTTTGGGAGTTTTTTTCACAGTCTTTGTTTCAGAGTTGGTAGCTTCCCCATTGCCATCAGTCATATCATCGGTCGAAATCTCCAAAGGTGCTCGCATTTTAGCAGTTGATAAATATAGTAAACGTCAATTGATGGCTGTATCGTCAAATCATTTCCAAAGAAACCTCTCTTAAAAATCTTCAATTATCACTCTCAGCAAACACAAACGTGCACTGCTATAAAGCGAATGTCGATAATACACTACTCAGCTCAGCCGATTTACAGTTAGTTACAAGACCACTCTGATCTCAAGTGCTAAGATTCTGAGATCCAGTCAATAATTTGCTGGGTTTGCCAGTATTGTGAGCCGTACTATTTGGATGATCAGCGTCAACGTGGATGGAAGTATCACGATTTATATTCATTTATCCAAGTATTTGCATTCTACTCACCGAAAATCAAAATGGACTCTTATGACAGTCCTTTATCAATGAGACTGGGGTCATCTGGAAACACGGCGGCCTCCAGCAATGGTTCATCCAATAATAGTGCCAGACAGTCCCACTATAAATCAAGTAATGCTGCTGCCAATAGTAATAATACTGGCCCACCCGATCCGACTCCATTGTCATACCCTACTGTAAAGGCACTCTCTCAAGTAGATAGATTACGACAATGGCGCCAGGATGCGCTAATGCAGCACCAGTATAAGACGGCAGAATATGTTGGTGATAAGATTCTTAGTCTAAGTGATGACATTAATGATGTGTACTGGCTGGCGAAAATCCACTTTGCTAGCGGCAACTATGGAAGAGCTCACAATGCATTGGTATCACGACCTGAGTTCAATAACTCGTTGCAGTGTAGATATCTGGCTGGCTTGAGTTTGTGTAATATGGGACAATGGGAATCAGCATTGGAGATTGTAGGCGAGACGAGTGATAAAATTGTGTCTGCTGTTGACATTCTCGGTCAAGACAGCACGAAAGGTCCCTCGAGTACCTCGGGGGGTGCCAGTATAGGTGGAACTGACTCTTATGGAATTGAAATGCCAGGTAGACCGTCTGGGTCAGCTAGCAGGCCTGCGAATGGAAATGATTCACCAGCTCCTGCTTCTTCTTCCTCTAATAGTATGAAAGGGAAACCTGCAACAACATCATCTTCTTCGCAAATCCGGTCCTCTAATTACTCGAGTACGAACAAAGCAGCCACCGCTGGTGCCTCTTCTGTCCACGTGCCTTTCGCATCCTCTTTGTCCGCGGCAGCTGCTAGATCTGCTGTTCCAATAACAATCAAGTCTACCAACGGATCATCGAATTCTGGCTCAACTTCTGTTACAAGCCGTTCAGTGACTTCCACTATAACCTCGTTCCTACCGTCGTCGTCGGCTGGCATCAGAATCGAAGCTTCACTCTGCTTCCTACGAGGTCAGATATACACAAATGACAATAACTTTGACCGTGCCAAAGAGTGCTATCGAGAAGCAGTGAGAATAGACGCCAAGTGCTACGAAGCATTTGACCAACTAATAACTAATAATCTTATGACCCCACAGGAAGAGTGGGATCTGTTGCGATCATTGGATTTCGACAAAAGCACTGGATCCGACAATGCTGAGCTAGTCAAATCGCTGTACTCGATCCGATTGGGCAAATATATAAACCTCGCTAATTACAAGGAGTCGCAGTCTTTGCTCACTGACTACTATGGATTGGCTGAAAACGCCGATGTTTTGTTGAGCCAGGCCGATGTCTTATTCATTCAGAATCGCCACCAGGAATGCCTGAACGTGTGCGAAAAGATTCTTTCATACGACAAATTCAAATTCTCTGCATTACCAAATTACATTGCCTGTCTATATGAACTAGGCTCGCGCAATCGGTTATTCCAACTGTCACATGAACTGGTAGCATCCAGCCCGCAAGAAGCGGTATCATGGCAAGCAGTGGGCGTATATTATATGGCCATCAATAGAATAAGCGAAGCTCGTCGATATTTCAGTAAAGCTTCGATGATGGATCCTTACTTTGCACCGGCATGGGTTGGATTTGCTCATACATTTGCTGCTGAAAAAGAACACGAGCAGGCTATATCCGCTTATTCGACGGCAGCAAGACTGTTCCCAGGATCGCATCTCCCTACATTATTTCTCGGCATGCAGCATCTTCAGCTGGGAAACATCACGCTAGCTGAAGACTATTTAGCAGCGTCGTTTGGAATATGTAGGTCTGATCCTCTGTTACTCAACGAGATGGGGGTCGTGCACTACGAAAAGCGAGAATATCAACGAGCCGAATCATATTTCCTACGGGCTTTAGAAGCGGCTTCAGACCTCGAGTCCGACCCCAAGTCCTGGTTATCTATCAAGTCCAACCTTGGTCACGTCTATCGCCGTTTAGATGACTATGACAAGTCGTTGTCGTATTTCGAAGAGGTGTTACGAATATCACCTAAAGACTCTGGCACGCATACGTCCATGGGCCTGGTGAACCTAATGGCCAATCGAACTATGCAGGCAATAGACAATTTTAATGATGCTCTTAGTTTGTCTCCAGGGGACCCTGTAACTTCGGATCTATTGAAAAAAGCTCTTGAACAGCATTCGAATTCTTTGGAGTTGGCTGTCGATGATCAGTTTGCGTTTGATATTTCAGACCTCGACGGGCTCATTGACAGGGATTACCAGAGTGATCAGGAAGTGGAAGAAGGAGCAGCTGGCGCTGGTTCTCATATGGATGTCGAGTAGAAAGAAACAAGGGAGCACGTGGATGCACTGTGTAAATCATCTATTTATTAAATTACAACTCGTCAGAGCCACCGGGGCTTGTTTTATGCTTGGTAAGAAGATGCTGAAAAAAATTGGCTAATACTTTATTTTGATTTGCCGATGTAGGTGTAACCGATCCGGATCTTTCTCCAGATCTGTCTGGGGTAACTGGCGAACTTATAGCAGCGGCTTCGCGGCTTTTCAATTTTCTGACCATTTGTTCCACACTGTCCAACTGAATGCCTCCAATGTCGTCATTTGTATGTGCAATGCTAAAGTCAGCACCTTGACCAGTTCGTAAAGGTGTTTGTGGAGAGCTGGCAGTGGCTGTTGCTGCTGCCGTTGCCGAATCATGCTTTGTTGCCAAATAGTGAGATTTCAGCAGTTCCTGGAAATCAATCTGTGCTACAGACTTTGCTCGCTTTATAGGCGTAGGGGGTGAATCGGCTGATATGGTAGATTCATAAATCTTTATACTAATATCATTAGTTTTCATATTCATCCAGTTTTTACTAATTTCATCAATCATAAAGCCATCTCGAACTGCCAATATTTTTCCCTGGGAATCCCAGCCTGCCGGGATCACCAACTTGTCGTTGCTGGTAACATTAGGAACCGCCCGCTGGTAGGGCGTGGATGACACAGATCCCAGTTTCTGTTGTTTAACCGAAGTAGGAAGCTGCAGCCTTTCGGATATGATATCCGTCAGTCCTTCGAAAGGAATGTCCAATGAATAAGGTACAGATACCAGCGAACCGCCATGCTTGAGAGCAATTGTTCGGAGAAACTGCTGGACAAAGTCAACGCTATCTTCAGAATATCGTCTGGTATTAGACGACAACATCGAAGTGGAAGCCAGTTTTTCTGATCCAATAGTAGCAATCATCAAGTCCAAACCCAGCGGTGAATCATACTGTCCCTTTTCCAAAGGTAGTTGAACATCAGAGAGTGAAGAGCTGGACACACCAGTAGTTTTGGTCAGGCCAGCAGTTTTATCGTAACCATGCGGTGCTGAGTAAGTTTGAAGTCGATATTGGAGTTCACTAACTACAGAGTGGTAATCAAATGACAGCGACGCTTCTTTAAGCATCTGGATCCAGTCACGAAGATGGCGTGCCCAGGGTCCAATGTCCTCATCCCAATCAAAAGCAATCACCACCAACAATCTCTGCTTTAGTAACTCGACTCTTGAAAGCACATGCCTTATATATTGAACTGTAGCCGAATGCTTTTGGGCAAACGGGCTGTTTGTCGTCCTTGATTCACCATCTGCATCCCCCTCAATTACTCCAGGATCTTCATCACCTATGTCGTTTTTATCGGGTGACGGCAGACCTCGGTCGTTCTTACTATGATGCTCATTTTGCTCATCATCGTTATCGCTGCCTGATGGGGCACTATCTAGTGAACCTGTCTCTAATGTATAAATATCAACATGGGACAATTTATCATCGTTATCATCTTTAAGGTCGACATAGGTGTAACCAAGGCCAAACTTGTTAGCTATTTGAGGACAGTTTACGTCCTGTGATTCTTTTTGTATTCGTGATATCAATTGAGTTTGTGCTTGTTCACCAGGCCCTATACAATCTGTTAGTAGCTGTTGGCGACAGAGACGTAAAAGTGCGCCCACCAACCTAATATAAGTATCGCTGCAGACGGCGGAGCTGACACCGTTCCGGCGGATTTCAACAGTGATGTCCATAATTGGTGTGATTCGGTTTGGGGGTCCTCTGACATATTCTCCACCTGCTGGTCAGTCACTTGGGAACTGTGCGGATCGCGACCATAACACGAATATATCGCGTTCAGTATTGAATATCTTCTGATGCTATTACGGGAAGTATGTATCTCGATATCCGCCACGATCCTCCTATACATGTCTACATCCCGTTCAGGCCTATAATAATACCCGATTTCTCTCTAGCCAAAGCTTAGCGAGCATACAGTGCATTGACAGACTGCAGCCAGATCTAGTTCAACCCAATCAGCCGAGTCAGCTCGGTCACCACTACATATTGACAATTGAACAAAGATTGAGATCCAGTCGTCTGGCCCCCGTAAGTTCAACACTCGCAGCATTTTGGGTGGTCAATCCAGAATCTTGACTCGCTTCCGCTTCTACATATGAGCCGTCTTGACCGCAGCCGTCAAAATCCTCTAGGATACATATGCACGAGCCACCATCATGTACTACTACTCCTACGTTTGGCGGCAGATCTGAGACAAAAAGCGTCGTGGCTCGCTATTAGCAAAGTTTCAGAAAACGAATTGCCAGAGTCTCATCCTTAAGTCTAATATTAGATAGCACACTGTGAACCGACATTTAGCAACAATCACACTGAACTCGACTACACATTTACCAGACAGATTATACTGCCAGCAGAGGTATCTCAGTAAACGTAACAGAAAGCCAACGAATCTCCTGCTTGTCGTCTCATCACATTAACCGAGATCTCTCCCACGTAGGTCGTTCTCAATCGAATATCGAAAGAGAGAGCTCACAGTTCTTGACGTCACATAATATCCACCATATATGCACACTCTGTGCCTCTGCACCGCCTGCACCGCCTGGACGATTGACAGGGCCGATCACCGAATTAATATCCAACACTGCAAAATGATGCAAGATTTTGAAGAGCACAAACGAGAAGAGCTACATCTTTGCGTTCAGTCCGTGGGCTGAGCAGTCCAAGAAGCTAACTGGTTTAGCTGAACTTGGAACAGACTCCTCGCTATGCAAATGTGCTACGGCATAACACTCTTATTGGATGATCTATGGAATCTTTCTATTTGAACCATTTTTTCAATCTGTATCGTCTTCTTCCTTCAGACTACAAGTATTTACATGATAATGCAATTAGTTTCTTGGTAACCTCTTTTAAAACTGTGTTTGTTTCGTCCACTAATAGCCATTAATTTGTTTTTCATTTTAGAATATCATGGACATAACACGATCCCAGAAACGAATTCTAGGCCTTGTGGCCGCTATCTCTCTCACTTACCTGCTGCTCTTCAAGGTGTATTCCATTGGGAATCTAGATCTGGTGGCTCGCTACGGGTTTGCATCTAATTCTGTGCCGTCAGGTGATAGAGAACACAGGCCCGCTGTCAGCGACAATGCTGCCCAAAAGCAGGAACTCCTTGAAAAGCTGAAA
Source organism: Sugiyamaella japonica (assembly GCA_030583365.1). NCBI lineage: Eukaryota > Fungi > Ascomycota > Dipodascomycetes > Dipodascales > Trichomonascaceae > Sugiyamaella > Sugiyamaella japonica. Next base: position 137,632 of record JAJMIG010000002.1, read on the forward strand.
GACCTTGAGCAGAAAGAATTCCATTCTCCACAGCAGACTGGTCAACCCATCAATGAACAGGAATCACAGAAACTTGAAAACGCGACGTTTGTGTCTCTGGCGCGAAATAGCGACCTTCTTGGTCTTATGAATACCATTCGATCAGTAGAAGATCGATTCAACCGCCGACACCATTATGACTGGGTATTTCTTAATAACGAGCCGTTTACCGAACAGTTTGTCAAAGTGACATCTGACCTAGTGTCTGGTACTGCTAAATATGGTGTCATTGGGAAAGAGCATTGGGGTTATCCAGAATGGATTAATCAAACTATAGCTGCTGAGGCTCGTCGGAAAATGGGCAAGGCGAAAATTATATATGGCGACTCGGAATCGTATCGACACATGTGTAGATACGAAAGCGGGTTCTTTTTCCAGCATCCCTTAATGCTGGAATACAGATACTACTGGCGCGTGGAACCAGATACAATGTTACATTGTGACATTAACTATGATGTTTTCAAATTTATGCGACAAGAAAAGAAGACCTATGGCTTTACCATATCATTACGGGAATTTGCTTCCACAATAGAGACTTTATGGGACGTTACCAAACAGTATTTGACAGACTCACCACAAGTATTGCATTCGAACAACCTTCTAGACTTTTTGAGTGACGATTTAGGAGCAACGTACAATCTGTGCCATTTTTGGACAAATTTCGAGATTGCTGATATGGATTTCTGGAGGGCTCCAACATATCAGAACTATTTCAGCTTCCTCGATAAAGCAGGAGGATTCTTTTATGAGCGATGGGGCGACGCGCCCGTACATTCTATAGCAGCATCGCTCTTTCTCGACAAAAAGGAGATTCATTTTTTTGACGACATTGGATACACGCATCCTCCTTTCACACACTGTCCGCTCAATCCAACTGATAAAGGCTTAACATGCTCCTGCTTGCCAGTTCAAAATTTTGATTGGCAATCCTACAGTTGTGCCAGACAATATTACAAAGCTCAGAATCTGAGTCTACCAGATGGTGTTCATTAGTTGGTTGGAACTAGGTCCCACCGATAAAAATGCACTGGTAAAGCGCTCGGAAGCCAGGCGTAACCGAGTGTAATAGTAAAACTTTAGAAAATATAGATAGATCGCGTTTCAGCATCGCTGCTAATTTTTTACGTCGTTTCGCCTGTTAAAGTACATTCACGGTGATTGAGTCAGCCACAGGATTATCTATCTATCTATATCAACGGTGTGGTCACATACGAACATGGGCTCCGCCAGAGGCTTGCAGAGATCACTCTCATCCCTGCAGTTCCATGCAACAAACTGGGGGCTTAGCTCAAGCCAAAGCGGGCTACATGTCGTGCAGCAAAGCTTAGCGAGACTAAAACGAGTGCAGTACCCGCCTTACCAGCAGTGGATCCCGGGTACTTGCAGGCAGCTCAGCATCTGATACGCATGGTATATTTCACCAATCTGCTTTATCTTTCCTAGCATGTGTTCTGCCATAGATCCATTCGTTCATACATATTATATGTGGGTTATATATAGACTATCCATATAATGCGGCTGTGCAGCTACTGTTCGGCAGGGATAATATAAACCACCAGAACTGTGTTCTCCAGCCATCAGACTATCTTGCAGCCAACTTTTGTAATGAAACGGGTAGGATTGGCAGCTTTCGATAATAAACATAGAGCAGCGTTTGAAGACCTAAGCTCGAACATCCTTCAAGAACAAGTGGAGCAGCTCAACACTCAATTATCAGTCTTCCAGTCAGCTTTAGCATATTTTGCCGTCGAACATGCTGCAGATATACGAAATAATCCTGAATTCCGTGCTGAGTTCAGTCGAATGTGTACGGCAATTGGGGTAGACCCCTTGGCAGGGTCGTCTTCAAATAACCAAGGGTCTCTTTGGGCAAATATGCTAGGCAAGGACGTGAACGATTTTTATTTTGAGTTAGCAGTCAGAATAATTGAGATCTGCCGTTTGACTAGGGACACTAATGGAGGCTTGATTTCCGTATCTGAGATGAAGGCGAGATTAGCAGACAAAACTCAATTGCGGCCAATCGAGGTTACCGAAGACGATATAGAAAGGTCGGTGAAGAGTCTTAAATCTCTGGGCAAAGGTTTCGGTTTGGTTGAATTAGGCGCTCATAAAAAGGTCATGATTCGCAGCGTTCCTTCAGAACTGAGTAATGATCAAGCGATAGTGTTGGGTGCCTGTGAAGCTCTAGGGTACATTACTGTGGGGATGTTGCGTGATAATATGGGCTGGAGCAGTGCTCGCTCCACGACAGTTGTGAGCGATATGGTTTCGGCAGGACTGTTGTGGATTGATACCCAGGACATTGAGACCAACTATTGGGTTCCATCCTGGATGTCATAAATACATGAGCACACAGTCAAACGGGATTTGAGCCACGATCTGTGGTTCTTTCCAGGGCGGTTGTTATTTATTAGCTATTTATTTGTCATTAATATTATATGCCACTCACTCGCCCGTTGATGGACAGATAACCATTTACCATTCGTTAACATGCCTGCGTCATATATACAAGTTCTATATAGCTCCCGGTTTCTCGTTATTCTGTTCTCGTCCTTTTCTATGAAGATAAAACTCATACAAGGCTAGAATTACACCAGTCCCGCTTAGACCTATTCCAACATAAGCAGCGACTCTGACCCCTTTCAACAATGACTCAGGATCCTGGCCTGGTGAAACCTGACGAATGGCTGTCCCAGCTATGCCTAATCCGATGGATATAGCATAATTGACTACCGTGGCAACTAGAGAACCTGCAATCCCTTGTCGATTACGAGGGACTGCGTTGCTAAGCATTATAGTTGCAGTGGGAAAGCTGATATCCATTCCAAACGGAGCAATCACTGTGGATACAAACATGGACGACCAGTAGGTCTGTTTGACCGGCATAGTGGCCAGCAAGATCGATGGAATACAGAATCCGATAAGAGCAATGACCATCATAGCAGCTGGAGCAACATGACGACCAAATAGGTACGCCGTCAATCCTGCTGCACATACTCCGCCTATAACTGTGGGAAGAAACTGAGCACCGACAGTCAACGGAGACTCAAATCTTACCTCCATACAGAAGTTCCACAGATACACTAACCATATTCCAAAGGCAGACCAGCCTAAAGCAACTGCCGATAACACTCTGATAGTGGCCGGAGACATTTCCTTCAAAGGCAAAAGTGGTTGAGCCACAGAAAGCTCTATTACCACAAATGCTGCCATGAATAGGAATCCAAGAATAAGCAAAATATAAACATATGGAGTCTGCCAACCTACAACAGGACCCTGGTTCCAGGCAACATTGATGAGAATCAATCCCCCAATGCCAGCCAAAGCACCATAGAAATCGAACTTCTGGCCTAGGGAATCGCGAGCAAGCTCTTCTTTATTTTCATCGGGGATAATAAAGTAACTGGCAATCGTCAATATAAAGCCGACGGCTGCCATTACATAATAAGCAAGCGCCCATATTCGTACCAATTGCGCAAACACAGCTGCCAAGATGCTTCCAATGACACAACCAAATGGAGCCACTGCGCCAAAGGCAGCAAACGCAAGATGCTTTCTTTTACCAGGAACATGATATGTTCTGCCTAGAATGGCCAGTGCATTGGGTAGTAAAAACGCTGGACCAATGCCCTGTAATCCTCTACAAATGTCGAAAAAGATACTATTAGAATAAGTGCTGATACCACTTAATAAAGACCAGAGCGTAAGCCATGCATAGCCAAATAAGAACAACTTTTTATGGGAATACATATCACCAGCTCTTCCACAAGCGATAATGAAAGTCCCTACCGTCAAAGAATATGCGGCAATGTACCAACTCAATTTTCCAGCATTGTATTCACCAAAATGTTCACCTACAATCTTCATTGGTGCAAGACCTTGGCCAATTCCGACTTGGGTAACAATTTGAGCAGAAATTATCACTGCTACAAATGCTAACTCATGAGCAAGAGACATATTTGGTGGTTTATCAGAAAGAGGAGCCGGGGGCTCATTGTGAACATGATCCTCTTCGTGTTGGTGAGACACAGGTCGCAGCAAAGAACCAGGACGGTCGTTTGCTGACGAGTGGTTGCTAACAGCGATTTCGACCGATTTCACTGAAAGTCCGGTATCACTCAAAGGCGAATCAGCAGCAGCAGCGGTAGAAGCAGCAGCAGAGATAGCGTGTGGGCTTTCTGTGCTCTTCATTGTATATGAGTTAATCTAACGCTTTATAATCCAGCGACTAGACATGCTTTATAGCAGTCCAAATATAATCGATATTGGGATTCGGTGGTGGCAAATTTAAATCGATAGTGTAGAAGATAAGATAACTTAGACTGGCATCTGACCTGCACAGTACCACATCAAGTGACAATCGACATCTGTTAGGTGACTGTCCACGCTGACCATCTCCCCCCTGTCCATTCCCTAATCTATCACAAGTCGGTCTTATAATTGGTTTCATTTATATCTATATATATACTGGTCGGTGTATACCCCTTCTTTGTAACTGAGGGAAGGTCCTTTATCGGAGTTTACGTCGGACATAAGGACAGGTTTAAATGCATTGTCAGTCGTGTGCTTCTATCTCCGACTTCTATCTCCGGCCCCGTCTGTCAAAAGTTTCGACTCTCAAGTTATGTTACTGTTAGTCTGAAGTTCTTCTATAACTAATGTTTTTGACATGGTTTGTTAAGGTGAAGTCGAGTAGTACCAGGGTGGTTGAAGACTCACACGTCTAACGGCAGCTTATCTCCTGACGACGATCAAAACCGTTGTCCACCATCCACTTTGTTAGCTTTAACATCAAAATAGATCGCGAACAGCGCTTTAGTATCACCGTAGTTAGTTACCATCAGTACAGTAGATATATTAAAAAGGGTTCTCTTCTGGCACACAATCTTATCTTTCCCTCGAGAGCGCACGGCTGAAGAGTTCGGCGTTGGTTCCTGTATATTTCACGCGGAGTACGCGTGATTAAGCCAGTTCAGATCGACCGGATTAGATTTCTGGGTCAACGAAAAAAAAATGGACATCAATCCTGTTACAATTGGAGATCTCCTGGTCGGTGTCCAGTCTCATGACTCAATTATACGGAAATCGTCAGAGACACAGATATTTTCCCTGGCCGAGAAATATGTGGATGAAGTCGCAAGTTCACTTCTTACGATATCGGTGGATACAAGTCGCGAGGTCAGTTTAAGACAGGGTGCATTATTGATACTGAAAGCCGTTATTTTGAGATATTGGAGCATTGGTTTTGACCAGTTTGTCGGCCCACCTATATCCTTAGCTGTGAAGACCCAGATACGAACCCAACTGCTGATACTGATCGGTGATGGCGAGACCAAAATCAGATCTGCTGTGGCATTGTTGGTGTCCAAGCTGGGATCGGTGGAATTTCCTGATGAATGGCCTGATCTGTTTGATGTTTTACAGAAGAATCTGGATGGGGGAGGATCGTTTTTCTTACTAGAAGGCACGTTAACAGTTTTAAATGAGCTGCTTAATGATGCGCTTAGCGAGGCGGAATTTTTCCAAGTGGGCCCACATCTCTTGGGTTCTTTACTGAACTTGTTGAAAGTATCTTCCTTGAATCCAAAAGATATCGATTCTTGGAAGCTCCGTTTACTAATAGTACAGTGCTTTACAGCATGTATCCTATTTTTCGTAATGGCAGAGGATAATCAGCGAGAAACATTGGAACATGCTGCAATGGTGATTGTCGAAGAATGGTCACAGTCATTTTCAGATATCCTGGCAACTCCTGCCATTTCAGATAACAATGAAATTTCTCTATATGATAGTCCTTTGGCCGTGGCAATAGTGGAAACTAAAATTGATGTCCTGACTGCTATTCGAGAACTCCATTCTGCATTTCCAAAGTTCGTGGGCCAGAGAAAGTTACCTGAATTCTTCAGGCCAGTTTGGTCGGACTGGAGGCTAATGTCTCCAATTTACCCCCAGACGAGCTCTTTTTCAGACATCAGTAGCCAAGGGATTGCCAATCTAATTATGGAGCAGATAACATTTCTACAGCTATGCCTCGAGTCGAACGTCGAAATACGCAATTCTCTAAGAGCCTCACCAGAGATTGAGAATCTGCTATCTACAGCAATAACCAATGCGTCTCTTTCTAACTCGGTTATTTTGGCCTGGGAAGATGACTGTAACGAGTTTGTAACTCAAGAACGAGACTTGTCTATAGACAGAAGTCCGCGATCAGAAGTAGTGTCTCTTATATTAGCAGCGGAGTCGCCTTCATTATTGTCAATACTTTGGCAATCAGTTCAGCATGACAATCCTGTGCGGTTAGAAGCTGTACTTTATTTATTCGATTGTGCGGTTAAAGAACTGTCCATATCACAACAGAAAATGGATGCGTCCTTCATAATGTCATTGGTAGACTTGTTGACTAGAATTCAGGAAGCCACAGGTCAGTTATCGCATATTGATATGCTCATAAAGTCTCGAGCACTCATTTTAGGAGCCACGATTTCAAAATGCTTTGGAGGTCGGATAAATACCGAGACTGTTAAATTACGATTCCTAAGAAATGCACTTCAAGTGGCTTCAGATTCTGATGCGCATCCTACCCTAAAAATCTCGTCGCTCATTGCCCTCAGTGGGTTCTCAAAGTCACTTAAAGATAATGTCAAACCCCATCAGAATGTCATCTTTTCTAGCATTTCATCCCTCGTGGATGAAGCATATTCTGACACCCCTGCCATGTTGGTAGAGTTTCTATTAGTGACAATTAATCTCGACTTTCAGAGTGCTTTGAAGAACTCCTCATCAGATATTCTTCAACTGCTATTTGCACTTGCGTCCAAGGATACTGCTAACGTGGAGTTAGTCACCGAGGTGCAAGAAATGCTTGAGCAGATCGTTGAGAATGCCACTGCTTTGGAATCAACTGATATGCTTTATTCCAGAATATGCGCTGACGCCCTACCGCTTCTTTTGAATAATGTTATGAATAGTACTGATGGCTCATTCAACTCTGACCTGTTGTTATCTTTAGATTTGCTTGGGTCTCTCATCAGAAAAGGCCCAGCGATTCTGCCTGAGACTGTTGTCTCATCTATCATTGAGCCGCTTCACAGGATAATTCAAATGTCTCAAGACGCCCAAATCATACAAAGCGCATCAGAAGCGTTCACATTCCTTGTTGAGCATGGCTTCCAACAGCTGGCAGATAGTCCGCATCTGATTGATAACCAATCTGGTACTGAAATAGCTCTTTCTATCGCTTCGAAGCTTCTTGACCCAGCATGGGAAGATTCAGCAGCTCTAGCGTCTGGTCGTCTTGTTACGGCCATAATTGATAAATTTGGTGTGCAGCTTGGAGATACATTGCCTCGGTTATTGGATGCAACTGTTCGACGATTAATAAATGCCGAAAACTTGACGTTGGTTGAGAACTTATTATCTGTTTTTTGTTTATTGATTTTGCAATCGCCAGAGCAAGTAGTTAACATTCTCGATGGTATTCATTTGGTTGATCAGAATAAAACAGCACTTGAAGCGGTACTTGTCAAATGGCTTTCCACTTTCGAGTTTCTTCGTGGATACGATAATATCCGGCGAAATGTGGTTGCTCTTCAGAAGCTTTATTCTTTGGATGATTCCCGTGTTCGAGTTATAACTGTGGATGGAGATCTTGAACCTACGGCTGGAGATGTTATTATTACTCGGTCTAAGGCTAAGAGTTTGAAGTACACTCAAATCAGCGCAATGGAGAAGATCGTAAAGCTACTAATAAAAGAGCTTTCCAGTACGCCGTCAGGGATTAACAGTTCAGATGCCTCAAAGTTGGCAGCAGCGATGACTGATGAAGCTGGCGATGACGAAAGTGGTGATGACTGGGAAGATGATTTTACTGCATCTGGTGTTCCATCTTCCTTACTAGAAAGTGGTGAGGATATATTTGGTGATGCTACTTCAAGACAACTCGACACTGTAACGCATTCCCTGATCTGCGAGTGGTTCAAACTGACAGCCCAAAACAATGTGGGCGATTTCCACACTATTTTCAACCATTTAACAGAAGTGGAACAAGGAATCTTACGAGAACAGCTCGCGGGATTGTGATTTCGCGGCGGTTTTCAATTCTGGCTGACATATCCCTACGTTAACACAGGTTTGAGTGGATATTTGCTTGCAATTCTTAATTCTTACAGCATCGTATTAGGATATTTATATCTATATAGTACATTTCATTCATGAATTAAAAGAGTCACTAATACCTGGGCAGTTGATAATACTTCACACCCCAATATCCCTGTCTGTTCCTTTTCGTCGCTTCTAAAGTCTTATACCATTCCTCAATCTGAGTCTCCGGAACATTTTCTCTTCTTGCCAAATCTAATGCCCATCCTAGTCTTGCTCGACTACCCCAGCCCTTTTTGAGTGCTCTCATTATGGTACTTTTAGCGATATCCGCGGCGGCCTCGGGGCCAATTCTGTGACCTCTATAATTAAGAATCGCTATGAGCCTTCGAATACGACGATTGCTCCCAGAGTCAGTCAACATATTACTATGCGCGAATCCTGCAATCATCAGTCTTATTACTGGCGACGGGACAGTTATTTGGCGTTCATATTTCAGCCAGTTCATTAGCTTGAAGCAGATCTGGGGAAGATTCTTGCTGCAGTTGATCAAAAACATATGATATGCTTTGGGAGGCACAGACTCGACACGATTCAGAAGCTGAAGACTCAACACATAGTTATTACGATTCAACAACATAGCCAAGCATTTCATGATCACGTCGTTGGAAAGATCAATATTCTGCGACTGCAACATTCCAATAACCTGGATCGCTTCCTCTTCATTCCAGAACCGAAATAAATTTGTTACAACTTTTCCAAAATATAACGGCTGATTGGACAACGTTGCGACTAGTGGTTCACACGAGTTATGAACGGGGTTTAAAGCATTCCGAGATACAAGATCTTGCTTCTTTTCGTTTAATAGTAGAAGGCCCGACAGTACCAACTTTACATCAGCCTCTCTCTCTAAAGCTTCAGGGTGTTTGGTCTGTTGCTCACGGGCTAGATTCAGCTTTGTCACATATTCTCCCACTGTAAACATAATTCCTCTACAACTAACTTTAGGCAATGCCATATATCTCAGTTGCTCGAGATGAGGTCGTGAGGTAATCAGAGTTGCCAGCTTACTCTCAAGTTTTGAGGCAAAATCAGTCATGGGTCTGCAGTTCTGCATAGCAAGCAGCAAAGACCAGAGAATTCGTCCTGGACAGGGTTTAGTGAACGGAAACTGTAACGATAGGACATGCAGAACATACCCTAGAGCTGCGGTGAGCTTGGTTTTGGGGCAGGCATTCATGGCGCGCTCAAGTAGGCGTGTATCAACATCGCTGGCATCACAATACAAAGCGTTGTCATCGAACTTTGGAAGCTTCTTTTTAGCCCATAAAAGGCACAGCAATCCCCTTCCCAATGTTTTATCTTCAAAATCCCCGCCCCCATAAACGATTATTTCACTACACTCGGCAGCTAGTTCTAGATCAATGGCTTTCTGAAGGAAGCTTTCTAGTATAATTCTCAGAGCCATGTTGTCTTGAGCATTGAGCGACACTTTGAGCTGTTGGTCGTCACTGATCTGATGCCGTTTTGGCAGCTTGGGTCTATGCTTGTTTTTTAATTTTCTAACAAAGAGTGTGAATGCATTCCAAGTATAGTGAAACGACTCTTTGTCAGACGCAAGTGCTGGCAAATATGTTAGGGATTCAATACCGAAATACAAACGTAGTGGGTTTTTCTGTGGGTCGTAATAAATATTGTCAAGTGCATCACAAAGATATGATACATGCGATAGGCGTGATTCAATGTCCGAAATATTTCTGGCAGTTAGTGCAGCCACTTGAATGATTCTTTTTAATGCAATTTCTGATAAAAAATGTTCTATAAATTTTTTTTTCATGAAAATCGTCTTCATATGGGTGGGATCATATGCTACAAAAAACTGGAAAATGGACAATCTTGTCCAAATGCTGAGATTAGATGTGGTCAATAATTGTGGGTAATGTAATGCAGATGTTTGTCCTAGAATACCTGGACTGTGGTCTCTAATAAAAGAGTATGCAGAATTGAAATCGGGACTTGTTTGTCGAAGTTGATGCACAAGACTGACTTGTGATATTAGATATTCCGATTCTTGGTCGGAAACTCCTATTTCGGCCAGAAATTGTCGAGAAACAGAAAGTTGATTCATTTGAACGAGTCCGTCGACAATGTCCCCAATGGCGATATCGCGTGAGATTGTACTGGAAAGTCTGTCGGCCCCATTAGAGTCGCTGTATAAATGCAATAATGATTTTGATAAAATAGTAATGACACCCTGGACGGGTAGATTGTCTAGTAATACTAGTAATGCAGGTTTGACGAGAGTGTTTTCGAACAAATAAATACTCAACAGCTTTGATACGTTTTCTTCCAGATTGCCTCTTAAGGAGCCCCCACCCAGTTTTTCGTACAGCTTCCATGCCATATGTGACGAGATCAATCGGTCTGTGATCAAGTAGTTGAATTGTTCTTGTACAAGAGAAGCGTCATTTCTAACATCCAAATCATCTGTAGAGATAGGGCTCGGAAATTTCTTTTGTAATTTCACACGAACAGGTACTGGCAAGGCATCGCAATGTATAAGGTTGGTGACATTTGTAAAGTCGAATCCGCCATTGTTCAGTGAAATCGGATCATTGTCAAAAAATGTCGGATCGAAAGACAAGATAGCATTTCTTATCCCTCTTGCTACCATACCATTCTGTATTTTGGCGTTTACACTGTGGTTGAAACTGCTCTTGGATGAAGAAGAAAATCTGGAAGATGACAATCTTCTATTAGTTGTAGATGCCACAGACGTTGACGTATTCAAGGGAATAAAATGTGAATGAAGATGTTGAGGTATCATCAAGCCAGAATCCCTCTGCCTATCAGTTCCATATAATGCTCTTCTCCTTGTACCGTATGATTCAATGATAGTAGCATATATCGGGCGCATTCGTACTCCATCTATGCTTTCTCTCTCATGTCTAGGTCTGGCCAAGCGTGAAGACCGTATTACGGCTGCCGTTGGCCTCACCCTGGCAGGAGCAAATGACATTTTAAAAGCAGAACTTTTGACCTCCTTCTCGCCCTCCCTGGTGTCTTTATAAACGGCGCATTGGAATTATTTGATTATCTTTTGAATCGTAATTGGAATTAATCTGTCAACATTAGTCTATTCTGCATCACCAACCAACTAATTATATAGTCTAAATACTGAAATTTTCCTATATCGAAGAATTCAGGGGGGTGCGGCTAAGTTTCTTCACTGGTTCGCTAAATATCACACATGCTGCTGACCTGGCCCACCCTTTTTCTTTCTTGATATATACAATAGGAAAGCATATGCTGAGTTCAATATCAAGATATCAGCTCTGTAAACCTAGGATGACGTCTCTAGGGAAAAGTGAGGCATTGAAAAGAGCCAAGGCAAAGGGTCCTCCACCAAATCTTTCTCCCGAATACATAGCAGAACAGAGAGCCTTACGGGAGGCTAAGAAGAAGGCCAAAAAGTTGAAGAGTGAGTTGGATAATAGCAATGCAGACCAGCAGAATAGAGCCACCCCCGAGGCAGAAGACTATTTGTTTATCAAAAGACCAATGCTGACGCTTCCCGGTGCTAGTCCATTTACTGGATCAGATAATATTTTCAAACTCATGACTTATAATGTTCTTGCTCAGTCACTGATCCGAAGAGAGCTGTTTCCCGAAAATGGAGACGCTCTCAAATGGGTTTGGAGGAAACAGGTGCTTGCGAGAGAACTAAAGTATTACGCTCCAGATCTCCTCTGTATGCAGGAGGTCGACACAGATCATCTTGAAGCATTTTGGGCTCCCACTTTAAAATCCTTGGGTCATGACTATGTGTTTACGACATTTCCTGGTAAAAAGCATGGCTTATCAATCTCTTATTCGAAAACCAAATTCAGGCTGATTGAGCAAAAAACTGTATTTTATGATGATGTTGTTATAGAGAATGTGCCTGTGATGGCCAAGACTAAAAACAACGGTATGCTGGTGGTATTAGAAAATATTAATGAGAAAGGAGACTCAACTGGACAGGGCATCATTGTTACCAACTGTCACATGTTCTGGCATCCTAAAGGCTCTTATGAACGAACGAGGCAGCTGGCTATTCTAATGACCGAGGCTATCAAGTTGAAGGAAAAGTATGGATGGCCAGCATTATTGAGTGGTGACTACAATAGTGAATGCTTTGATACGCCATATATTTGTGCTACTGCGGACAAGCCACTTATTTTAAACGAGGAATCGACAGATATCCTCCTTGAAAGCGTATCAGTTTTACGACCAACATCTGGTGATGATCTTCTACCTCAGTCTTCGCACACTCAAAAGAACGATCCTCAGAAACACATTGACTCGCTCGTTGAGATGTTCAATAATCTGCCTTACAGAGCTCGGAGCGTTTATGGATTTGCATATAAATCAGTTCATCCAGAGAATATTCATCCCAGAAGCAGTGGCGAACCGGAATTCTCAAATTGGGCTCACGCTTGGAGAGGTTTACTTGATTATATTTTTGTGCTCGAGAATGTTAATGCTGGTTCTGAAGACAACAGGAATCACATAACAAGCGATGTCAAAGTTTTAGGACTTCTTCGACTTCCAGAACGAAACGAAATGGGTTCTGAGCCAAGTGGGCAGCCGCGGAAAGGCCAATATCCCAGTGATCATTTGTGTCTAATGGCAGAACTTGAGCTGATACATAATACTACAGGGGACAGAGAAAAAGCAACATAAAAAGAAATCAAACATTATTTGAACATGTAAATGGCCCTGGCATCCCCCCTGCTTGGTAGGATTGAACAATAGCATCCGCAGTGGCATATGTGCCGGGTCCTAATATATAAAAGCCAGCGGCGATAAGAAAAAGATTGAAAGCAAGTTTGACATATCCCCAGGGCGTACAACGTTTCCACCATCCAGGCCCGTGATCTGCACTTTGAATATGGAGATAAGCTACGCCCCAGAATATGAAACCAAACCAGCAGTCAAATAACGAGGACATCAACGACAGCAGGGAACTAAAAAACGGAATCAGTTCAGCAATAACAAATGCAGAGATCCATGTTGCCGCCAGAATAAGAATCCAAATGGTCCATCCGTAGACGGTATGGTCGTGAACATGTTCCGAGCCTTTAGGGAAGATTCGGAAAAAGATGAACCTCGCTGATACCGAAGCGTAAAGAACGCCGAGAAAGACGAGAGTAGGCACTACAAAGGAAAAGGCGATCTTCAGATATAACGGATCCAAAGAGAAAAATGCAGGGGCAGTGATGTAATAACCTCCAACATAAACATAAATAACAGACCCTGCAACGCAATAAAGAGCAATCTCAGAAAGTGTGACGGTCCAAACCACCTTTCGGAACTCTCTTGGGTCTTTCATTTCCCAGATTAGGGCTGGTAAGACAATCTGTCCAACTAAGGTATAGGTGATGTTGAGCATAGCATTCATACCATCGACGTAACTGGTACCTGGCTCGGGCCATAGATTCCACTTAACGGGAGTTCCGTCAAAACCAGCGGGTTCGTCTTGGATTGCTGAGAAAATAATTGCAAGAAGAACAGCAACAAATGTCGATACAGCCGACAGAAGAGCCAGTGACGACAGGCCAGAGAATGTTCGAGGCAGTGAAAACAAGAAGCACACCACTCCCATAATGGCAGAGAACCCTATAGTGCAAATGGCGTGGTCGCTCATGGCATTAAGGTATCTGGACCCTACCAATACGTGTAACCCTTGGATAAAGGTGTTATTTAAAAGGTAGCAAATGGCGGTGAAATACCAGGCCCATTCCTTGTTCCAGAATAGGCGTTGCCCAATGTCACAGACGTCCCGTAAATCGGGATTTCTCAAACAATATTCGAGAAGGACTAAACTTGTATACAGCACAATAAGTGCGACACCTATTGTCAGAAGCAGACCAGGAATCAATCCCAGCACACTAAAAGACCAAGGGAAACTTAGAATGGCAAGACAAATGTATTCTGAAAACAACAGAAAAGAGGTCTTTTGCCACGAACAGGAGCGATATTTGATCTTATGATTTTCTTCCTGTGAGATTTCCTGTTGTATGAATCCGTCCAGAGAATACTCGGTTGACTGCACTTCGGCGTCAATTGATTTACGGTTGGCATCGCTCATGATGATAACGGCGCCGATAGAAGGGATAACGAAAAGACGAGAGAAAAAGTTTACATGTACTGATATTTATAGCGACTTGGCTTCGACGCCCTTTGGACCATGATTAAGAAGATCTCTCGAATATGCTATACTGCTGCAAATCGGTACTTGCCTTGAACAGAATAGGCGTTCAGATATACATGATCGTCAGATGTATGTTACTAGTGGTACAATTTTGCGGGCGCTAATTAGTGGAGACTGAGTTTACCCCGGAAGCAGGCACCGTTAGAGAAGTGGGCAGACTGATTTCGCCCAACGAGGGACCAACCAGGAAGAGGCTTGTCGACTTTTGGAGGCGCCTGAGTAGCAGGGCCTAGCTCCAGAAGCAGGGCCTAGCTCCAAAAGCTGGGCCTTGCTCTCGAGACCCCTCTAGCCACAGACGCATCGAGATATCTGCAGAGATCGAGTATCACCCCTCCTTTTCCGATGGCTAAATGTCATGTATTATCACATCATTATCAGCCATTACTTGACAACTTTAAACGCGGAGCATGGAATCTGGTTTAGGGCTCATGATGATTGCTCTCTGGACTTTACCATGGTCTTGGCTCATAGGCACCACAGCTGGGCATATCTGTCAGTCAATTTCAGTTACTACCCTTCTGAGGCGGATTCCTTTAAAAAAAACTGTTGTTCTACAGGCCAGGTGTTCGAGACAATTCCTGCTTATGGATGCCGCAGGTCGCGCAGGGGTGGCAATACAGAGAAAGAAGAATCGTTAACTTTATTCAAAGAATAAAAAGAGTCGGCCATATCTGGCCACAATAATAAGCCATGAGCCACAATGGTAAGTCATAAGCCACAATGGTAAAAATCATAAGCCACAAGTAACAGAAGCATTTTGAATCGACGTGCTTGGATCGAAGAAGCTTAACACTGCATAGAACGTTTGACCCCTGAAATGTCTGCATGTGCTGCTGCTGCCTTGCATAGGGTTACTTGTAGCAGTTTCAGGGTCATAATCACGAGTCATAATTACCCGAGTTTGTTACGACAATAAAAACAGACCTATAAGGCAAGAGTTTGCTGGCAGGAGTCAACGGAGCAAAGAGGACCGGCACCGCTCCTATAACCTGAATAGGATGCCTATGTCGGCACGCCTAAAGGCCGAACCGCCGATTAAACAATATACTCCCTCCCGTGCCGTACTACCGCCACAGCCTGTAGACCGTCTCATGTAGTTCAGCCAAGCGTGTCCGACATCGCCTTTGTCGAAAACTGCTGGCTGGTCATGAGAGGCTGTGCAGTGAAATGTCTATGCCTGTTATACGCTGCCAAGATCTCCTCGCTCTTGCGGCCCTTTTAACCTTTTGCCGTGCTATATCATGTCGTGGGGGATGATCATTACCGTCTATTAATGTCTTCTTCCATAATCAGGTATATATAAAGAGGTAGAGGTCATTTGCAATCTACATCCAAAACTAATTTGTTCATTATATCACCGTTTTTATATCTATGCTACACCGTTAGTACATACTCTAATACCGGCAGACGGCCGAAAAGTCAACATGCCTATAGAAAAGTCAAATACTCTAGTCATCTCAGGATTCGACAAGCACACTGCGGACGATGCGACGTTCTCTGACTCGCTGAAATCGTTGCTCCAGCAAAAGTGCCATGTGGAAATCGTCGAATGGGCGCTGATCAAAAGCTTCCGGCGAGTCATTGCTGTATTTCATGACGACAATGATAGCCAAATTGTAAAGGACTGGATCAACTCGAAACACAAGGATACCCCTTTGCCCGCATACATGTCTGTGCTTAGGGCATATACTAGTACTCCGACTGCTCTGGATGAACAAGACGAGCATAGAAGGCTCCAGCTGCCTGATAAAGGTCGACTATGGCTTATCAGTCCTCCACCCTCTCCACCGGTGGGATGGGAATCAACAGTTGAATCTGAGCCTAACCGAGAGACGTTCCATCCAAGCCTTAGGACGGTTAATACAGCAGTTCTTCACGAGGCTCTTAGTAAAGTGGCTGTAAATGCAAAAAAGGCAAATGATGCATCATCTCCCACTTCGTCTCCCGGTACCACTGCTCGGCCAACTATCACTCGTAGATTCACACTGAGGGAATCGAATCCGAAACTGAGTCCTGGTGAACTGCCTCGCCTTGACACCCAATCTTCTGCCGCTGACACATCTACATCCCCACGATCATCGTCTCCGTTAACACCCTCTATTGTTCTTGAATGGGACGACGACGGGGACGGTGATGGTGATGGCGGCGAGTCGACTGTAGCGCTCGCCGCCAACTACAGTCGACTCGCCGCCAACAGCTCCGTTTCTATAGACAGGACACTTCCCCGAACTGAAATGCCTCCTCCAACGCCAGCTCATTCTTAGAATCAAGTTTATTTATTTATTATTCGTTCCTTTGCTTTGCCTGCAGCCTCGTTTGTGTCTAATGTTGTGAAAACGACTCTATATACAATATTTACAACAATTACAGGAGATTTAAATACGAGCAGCCCTGATAATGGCTTCCTCCTGCGACTGATCTACTGGTGACAGAGAACCCTTATCGTTATACTGTGCCTTGAAAAACGTATAGTGTAAAACAATGTCATCGATTTTGGCCACACTGGGGTCTTTGGCGTAATCTGGGTCAATAAAGAAAAATACCGGCATGTCGACCTCTTCTCCGGCCCTCAACATCTGCTCTTCAAAACAAAAACACTGGATCTTACTAAAGTATGGGGCCACCTTTTCGGGAACAACACTATATGTAGCCATTCCAATTATATCCTTATCAGAGTTATTCTTGGCCTTATAAAATGCTAGTGCTGTCTCCCCAGGTAATACCTGGACTTCTCTTTGCTGTGGTTTGAAAGTCCATGGCACGGATCCAGACACTTCGGACGAAAACGTCACGGAAATTCGTTTTTTTCGGTCCACGGGAATCATTTTTTCAGCTGTGAACTTGGCAGAGTCTGTCACGGGGGTTCCTCCCCATCCGGTTCTCTGGCAAATGACTCTATAAAGAGGCACTGAAGCATATGACAGAGCCAGAGCTGCCACTACGATACTTGCAGAATACAAACTGACTGTTACCATTTTCCTGCTTCTCTGCTTCGAGCGCGCCTGATTGAGTCCTTTGAAAAATGCATCTCTTCTCTGCTGCTCGGTGAATTTTGGAGCCGCTGGAGTCTGTGGAGTTTGCTTCAACTCACCGAGCCATTTCGAACTTGTAAATGTTCGTCTGACAGGTGGTATCAGCCGTCGCTTATAGGGGAGTTTTAAAGTAGACCTGCTGAACATTTGTTTCTCTTGACGGTCTGTTAGCCAGTTGGTGAAGGCTTCACTGGTGGTTCTCCAGTAGCTGATTCGTATGATCGTGTGAGAATATGCTGTTAAGCGTACTATCTATCCCCGCATTCAAAGTAGACCCTGCTTGGTCACAATGTCTGCTTGACATTTCAGTCAAGACAAACCGGTGGTTGTATATAACACCAATACATACACACTTTTCTCACAACCATCATAGCTATTTGTTAACCACTTGTCGAGATAGAATGCCGTCTGAACGAACATTCAACAGATAACGTATAAGCGGGGTTTTATGTTGACAAATTAATCCAACTGTCATGCATCTACTGTCTTATACAATTTCCCCACGTAATAATAACCCCACTCATCGCGATCACGGCAGAATTCGAACTTCTATTCCCATTCATAGCTGACGTTTGTAAGAAATCACATGTAACGAACTCCGGCTCTTAGATATATGTCAGAAATCTCTCCAGTTAAATCTGAAAGTCCCGCGCAAGCTACTCTCACCGGTATTATGTCAGGGAGCAGTAATTCAGATATCTCAAACATGGGTTCAGGCAGCAGTTCAGGTGGAGACACTGGACCAGCAGCAGGTTCACAAGACCCACCACCACAGTCATCCGATAACAATAATAGTAATGGTAATAATGCGAACTCCAAAACAGGCAAGAGAAATAGGAGAAACAAGGTCGACCACGCCTGTGTATACTGTAGAAGATCTCACATGACTTGTGATGACAAACGACCGTGCACGCGGTGTATCAAGCGAAGTATAGGCCATTTGTGCCATGATGAGGTGAGATCTATCAAGAGAGAAAACAGTGTTGGTGAATCAACAACAGGCAAATTGTCTGGTGGCAGAGAAGACTCAATAGCTCGTGATAATAGTATAGTCAGCTCTGTGTCTTCAGCTCCTCATACGGTACTATCGACTAGGTCAGGCGCTCAACATTTACTACTATCATCAACTCAGCTGGAGCTAAATAATTCTTCAAATAGAAAGGGCAATGTTGGGATACCACCGATTGCATCTCACTGGACGGATGCGCAGGCATCATCTTCTAGTGGAGCAAATCTATTAAGCCAGTCTATGGCATTTGGCCATAATCCGGTGTTTTTCTCCGAGCAGGCAGGAAGTGAATTCTCATCGCTAAATGATTTCCTCTCAATGATCGATGAGCCTTCTCTTATAGGAGACGGTTTATTGAGTAGTTCACTTGGCGAATCTAATCTGGCATCAGCACCGACTCAGGGTTTTGTGGACCATGGTAGCGGTAGTACAGCTACGGGTGCGGAAGTTGGCGTTGGGAATGGAAATATGACCACCAGTATTAATAATAGCCTAGGGTCAGCTAATGGCGCTAATGGGGCCGCCCCTAATGTATCTGATTCGGCTCGAGATAAGTTCTTCCTTACTGCCGCCGACCCATCTGAAGACATTTCTCCTGAAGAACGTTTGAAACAAGTCATTCATGCAAAGGTCGAGGCAGGTTTACTACAACCATTCAACTATGCCAATGGCTATACACGATTACAAAAGTATATGGACAATTACATGAATTTCTCGTCCAAGCAGAGAATTCTGAAACCGCTGACTGTGTTTCGCCCGGCATTTAGAGGCGTGGCACAGTCGCTAACGGATACCGACCTTGTTCTAGTGGAAGAGGCGTTTGAGAGAATGCTGCTGGATTATGATCGTGTGTTTACCAGTATGGCTATACCCGCCTGTCTTTGGCGACGCACCGGGGAAATATACAGAGGCAACAAAGAGTTTGCTGGGTTAGTGGGTGTGAACGTAGAAGATCTCCGAGATGGCAAATTCGCCATATATGAATTAATGAGCGAAGAATCTGCAGTCAGTTACTGGGAAAAGTATGGTAACATTGCGTTTGACTCTGGCCAGAAAGCCGTTTTGACGAGCTGCAATTTACGAACTCGCGATGGGCGTAAACGACGAGCATGCTGTTTTAGTTTCACTGTCCGTCGAGATCGTTATAACATCCCCAGTTGTATTATAGGTAATTTTATTCCCATTCACCACTGAATCTATTGTTTGTATGCTTGGTATACAGAAAAAGCGTGGGGCATGCCATCAAGTGTCTATTGTAGATAATATGTTACATAAATTATATAAAGACAGCCGATGTTTACTTTTTGGCTTTCTTTGGAGCACGAGTCTCGCCAGTAGCAGCATCGCTAGTAGCAGCTTTTTTGGACATCTTTCTGCCAAATTTCCTTTTGGTATAGTCTGCAAAATCTTCTTCGTCAACGACCTCCGCCAATGCTTTGTCAAGTTTGGAGAGCTTGGGCTCCTTCGGTTCAGCTTTATGCTTCTTTTCGTCGGCAATAGGCTTTTCAATGCCCTCTTCAATAATATCTTTGTCACTGTAAATCTTCTCACTGAGATAAATCGGTAAACTAGGGCTGGTGGCAGATTTGACATGAATGGCACGGATTCCTTCAAACCCATCTTTAACAACAGATTTGCCAACATATTCAATAACAGCCTCGACGTTATCAGAAACTTGTTCTGGGGTGAAATCTTTCAAGCCAACCTTTATGACCAACATAGTACTAGGGTCTAAGGTGAACGAGGTAGAATGCAGGACTTTATCAATGGCACTTTTGGTCCTGGCAGCGCTGGGCTCCTTGGTCTTTAAATCCAACAGTGATATAGGAATAGGGATTTTCGAGTTTGAAGAATAAAACGTTTTTCCTAATAATCTTGGTAGAGTGGTGACAACTCGATCGTCGGATAAGAACAAATCATATCCGTTGGCAAGCTGCCTTCTGGCTTCATAGGGCTTGAACTTTCCCTTGAACTTGGACACTCCTACTACACGAGTTACCAGTTGTTTGGTGCTGGCATCATTTTCTTGTAGTACGTCTTTATAGGTTCTCTGAGGGTCTTTCACTAATAAGCAGATTGATGGTAGACGTTTAGTGGTTGACTCGTCATCATCCTCGGTCTTATAAAGAGAGTGAGGAATATCCACAAGTTTAGGCTTTAGATTCTTATGATCAGTTACGTATTTTCTGGTCGTGACAACAAGCTGGAGATATTCTGAACCAGCGTCCTCTTCGTCTTCAAGAAGGTTGGTGGCATTTCTATTGAGAGTTTCCTTTTCTTCTTCGGCTTTTTTATTCAAGTACTTTTGTAGAGCTTCAACGGCTCTTATGCATTTGGATCTATCCATGGTAACTATTTGCTAATTAGTTTAGAAAACAGACTGATGAATCAAAGATCTGAATGTTCAGCTACTACAGATATTGAAATATTTTTTTTCCACCTGCACGCACTTGAACAGATAATGCTTGCATATCTTATCTTTTCAGCCGCACAAGCTACCTCTGGGAATGCGGTTGGTTAGTGGTTGGTTCGGGTTATATAGGCTACAATTGAATGGTCTCGCTTGTTCAGGGGTATAAATATTCGACAATTTGTTAAAGTCGACGGTATATATTTTGGTGCACCATCCGTAGAAATGAGAGACAAAGGAAAGGATAATAGAGACAGTCCCTGGTACTATTACCCTTGCCCAGGCTGACCGTTCTTCTCATCTACATTTAATGTCCAATGTCAAGTAACTCTCCAAGCAACTCTCTACCATCGTATAGCATTAACTTTACAAAAATGGTACGTAATAGACTTGTTTTATCGACACAGCTGATGGTATGACTAACACGCTGGTTATAGGGTAAACGTAAGAAGAGTTCACGTGGACCAGCTAAAAAGGTCAAGCAGGAGCTGGCGACGACTTTTTCATGTTTGTTTTGTAATCACGAAAATTCAGTTATTTGCACTATGGACAAGAAGCTGGGTGTCGGTCAGTTGTACTGTAAAGTTTGTGGTCAGACGTTTCAAGCATCAATCAATTGTAAGTCTTACGAGAATTAATTGTATATGCAGGGACTAAATTGCTAACGACGTGAATATAGCGCTCTCGGCCGCCATTGACGTATACAGTGAGTGGGTGGATGCATGTGAAGCCGTGGCTGCTACCGGAGGTGTAAATGGAAAGGATGACGGCTTCATAGTACGAGATGGTGATGATGGAAATGATGATGCCGATGACGACGCATTATCGGATCTGGACGAAAACGAGTTTGCTTAGAGGCATTTCGGACAAGTGTAAAATATTTAATATCTAGTAACTAGAAAGATTTGCAATGGAGGAGAGAAAAGGTACTAATGGCAAGGCACTTTCATGAGTGTAGTAGATGCACACAATCTAGTGGAACTATGTATACTCTTTAACAGTAATGATTGTAATCATATCAGCATACATCTATCTAAACAGATGATTCCCTCGATAGCTATTACATTTGCCAGCATAAATCCGGGGACACTTGTCCCTTGCCCTTATCTAGAAGCTCGGCAAACCGATCTTCGTATATAGAAGCGGGGGTTTTTCCCTGTCCATATATCTTTATAGAAAGCCAATAATAATGTCGGAAGTGCAAATCAGAAAGAAAACTGCCCTCATCACTGGGTGTTCGTCAGGGATTGGAAATGCCTTGGCAAGGGAGTTTCATGCTCATGGTCAGTTAGCGTGTAGTTGATCCGACCCAAAACTAACTGACATTGGTCGTTCAGGCTATGTTGTCTATGCTGGTGCCCGTAGATTGGCGGCTATGAATGATCTAAAGGAGCTCGGAATCAATACTTTTGAATTGGATGTTACTGACCAAGCCTCAATCGACCGAGCAAAGGAGCTGATTATTAGCGAGACTGGATCCACCTTGGACTACTTGGTGAACAATGCTGGGCAACGTAAGTAGCACAGTGTCTCTCTCTATCTGTCTGAATCTGTTGTCCTAACCAAACTCTTTAGCTTGTACAATGCCTGCAATTGACGCATCTATTGAAATGGTGCAACAGGTGTTTGACGTCAACTTTCATGGTATTGTTAGAATGACAAACACCTTCATCCCCCTTTTGATTGCAGCAAAAGGCAAAATCGTTCAGATTGGTTCGGTTGCTGGGATCCTCCCTTTTCCATGGGGTGCTTACTATGGTGCCACAAAGGCTGCCGTACACCAGTACTCGTCGATTCTTCGTATGGAACTGAGACCTTTTGATGTCGACGTTGTCACCATTGTCACCGGTGGGGTTCACACCAACATTTCAGACACAAGACCCATTCCCGAGGGATCTTTGTTTATTGATGCCGAAGAGGGGATCCAAGAAAGAAGGAGAATGGCCAGAAACAATCAGCCAATGTCGGCAGAAGACTTCGCGCTCCGAGTATTCAAAGCCATCAATAAGCCCACTGCTCCTGAACAGGTATGGGAAGGCTCACATGCCAGAATGCTGAGATTTGTCTTCAATCTTTTTCCTCGCTGGCTCATTATTAATATACTTTCCAAGCGATTCGGACTGTTTGAGTTCTATGCCAAGGTAAGAGCTAGATATGCTCAGAAAACAAAATAGTTTTCAGTATATAATAATAATAATAATAATAATAATAAAAGATTAAGCTTGGACCGATATATCCTCTGCGATATAATTACTAATAACATGAGCAGTGGCCATGACCGATATCATAGGATTCACCCCACTGGCCGTAGGAAGTGTACTAGCATCTGCCATGTACACATTCTCGCACTCCCACAGCTGTCCACGGGCGTTGGCAACCGATTTATTTGGCTCATTACCCATCCTACATGTAGACATCTGATGGCCCGAAGCATAGAAATTGTGAAGTGAATCAAACTTTGTGTTTCTCAGCATAGTCAGCCAGTCTTGGTAGTCTGTGTCCGACACACTCCTTTTCTCCACGGGAATGGTTGCCGAAAATATGGGGACCAAAGCCGAGCCTACAATAAGCTGTCTTGCACCTTGGATGTAGAGTAAATCCGACGCAGTACATAGACCCTCGATAATAGCCTTCAAGTCAGCCTTTGCAACAGTATAATCCACTCTGGGTCTCAAAGGCATGTCATCCGTATAATAGACCCGACCAGCCCCTATATCCCTTTGAATTGCCAACAGAGCAGACAAGTGATTGTATTCGACCTGCAGTTGACGCCACTGCTCACCACTTCGATACGGATAAAACCCCATAGTGTGCAATGGCTGATGAAGCATGGTCTCGACTCTTGGCCCGTGCCCTCTGCCGTCCAAGTTCTCATTTCGGGTACAGATCGCGGTCATGATAGAGTTCTCAAACGCATTGAGTTCTTTGTCGGGAAAATGTCCAAACATCACATTGAGAGGATGCATTTTAAGATTGTGGCCAATGTTGCCATTTCTAAAGCCAGATCGAAGAAGCAGTCCAGGAGACTGCAGTGAACCGCCTGCCACAACTACTCTCTTTGCTTTCACGTTAAGAAGAATCTCCTTACCATGTTGATGAACTAATGCTTCGACTCCCGTGGCCTTGGATCCGGTTCGAGTTATTCTAATAACATCTGTGTCGGTGATTATTCTAGTATTGCCTCGCTCAACAGCTTCACGTAGCCAGTTTACAACACCACCCTGCTTCTCGGCATATTTGCAACCGTACGAACAAAAGCCACAATTGTGTTGTTCACCACCAGTGTTCTGATCAATATCGTTGTAGCCATATTCTAGTTTGGTACATCCATCAGCTATGACGCTATTGCTGAACGAATGTTTAAGATGGTTTTTGCTACAACCCATCTGATGCATAACATGATCCATTGCATCATCAAACACTTTATCTTCATACCATGGCACACCCATGCTGGCCCACTCTTTACGGACAAAATCCGGAGTTCTAAGACTTGCAGACCAATTGATTGTAGACCCTCCGCCGAGAGTACTACCAGCAAGAACAATCATTCCTCCATCTTCAGCGATAATAGTCCCTCCATGATCGTAGAGCTTAGCATGACCCTGATCCTCATTAAAATCCAGCTCCTTCTGGTGGTAGTACTTGCCCTTTTCAATGACAAGAATGGATATGCCATTGATCTGAGATAAGTTATGAGCAACTACACCACCACCGGATCCCGAACCGATAATAACCACATCAACATTGATTTCGGCACTAGTGGCATATTCTCCCATGTCGAGAATATCATAAGTAAAGATTTGCTTACCGATTCGGTTCTGATCTTTACGATGGGGGTCAAACTCGGGGTGGCCCATCACCTTGTATCCTAGAGGATTAACTCGAACAAAAGTCGTTATGGTCAGAAAATAAACCGACCTAAATAGACCTCTCACCGCATTGATATTGGAGTTATACCAGGACGAGAGCACATGCTCACGCTGGGAGAGAGACATCTCCGTCAACAGATACGTTGATCTGGTAAATATAAAGGCAACAGACCGATGAGAGAGCAGTTTCATGACAAAGCAGAATTTGTCCCTGGTTTCTGCCGGCGCTTGTGCAAGCGTACCTTTGAGATGGTCTAGGAACCTGTCTCCAAGTCGGGACGGGCTCATGGCAGCGAACTCTACGAGTTCCTCGTAAGAAGCAGAGTACTTGTTCTTTGAAACATGGCCCTTCAAGACCTCTGGTTCCACTGGAGGTATAACCGTATCGGCAATGGCGAGAAACGTCTTCCATTCATTTTCAGTTAGAATCTCATTAGGACCCGACGTCGAGCGTGACACTGATTTGCGGTCAGCCATATTATCGTAAACTATACAAACTGATGACCTAACATGGCGTTCATCACGTCTGTTTTTATACTGAAACCTAACTCCCTGGTCATCTTGTATTTCATGTCCCCCTGACAGTCCGTATATCTTCGGTCGTACATACAATAACTGACAAGATGATGGAACTAGTTAGTAGTAGTGCAAGGCAAAACTAAGCTAACCGGTTTCGCGAACAAAATCCGTTAGGTTCCCATCGTTTAAAAAAACGATTCCAGTCTATAAACGATCGTATAAACTCATCTCATTATGTAGTAGTCCGTTATACCGATTATGTTCTCCGTGCTCCGCTGATCTGCGCGGACAGTTCTACATAGCATACTAGTATAATCTGAAGTTTAAAGTCTACTGTCAGCGGACCTTAAATCCTGGATAATGTTTCCTGCTATTACATGAGCGGTGGCCATGGTAGAAATCATGGGATTAACTCCGCTTGCAGTCGGCAGCGCACTGGAATCGGCAATGTACACATTGTCACACTCCCACAGCTGTCCTCGGGCGTTCGCTACTGAATATGCAGGGCCCTTGCCTCCGATTCTACACGAAGACATTTGGTGGGCTGTACCCATGGGGATTTTCACGGGCTCTAATACCTGCTTACTAAATTTTGTTCTCCATGCCTGGTAATCACTGTCGTTAATTTTCCGGCTCTCTTTGGGAGTGGTAGACTCAAATATTGGCAGGAACGCCAATGGACTAATGATTCTAGCGGCCCCCTGGATGTATAACAAGTCCGCTGCGGCAATACAGCCTTGTAGCAGAGCCCAACTGTCATACGTATGAACAGAGTAGTCTACTCGAGGAGTGAAGGGCATATCCTTGTTATAATATACTCGACCGCTTCCCTGGTCTCTTGTTATAATCAAAAGTGCCGTCAAATGATTATAACTGGCTTGTATTTTGCGATACTCGCTGCCGCTCTTCCAAGGATAGAAATGTGACTCCAGTAGCGGTTGGTGAAGAACTGATTCAATCTTGGGTCCATGTCCTTTCCCATCCAAATCATCCACCTGTGTACACACGGCAGTCATGATGGGTCTTTCAAACGCATTCTGTTCTACTTCGGGGAAATCGCCATACATGACTGTCACTGGGTGAAGCTTCAATCCGTGGCCAATATTTTTGTTTTTAAAATTCGACCGTAATAATACCCCTGGCGACTGAACGGATCCTCCTGCCAACACCACTTTCTTTGCTTTGACAACTAAAGAAATGTCTCGTCCATACTTGTGAACTAGTGCTTCGACTCCAATGGCCCTTTTCCCTTGATGGATGATACGCACTACATCAGTTTGATCCAGGACTTGACACCCACCCTGTTCCACAGCGTGACGAAGCCAGCATACCACAGCGCCTTGCTTCTCGCCAAATCTACAGCCATAGCAGCAGAATCCACATGCATGATCATGGCCCCCGGTGTTCTGAGGAATCTCCTTTGCCGCGTAGCCCAGTTTCGCAGACCCGTCAAGGATCAACTGGTTCGAGAAGGAATGTTGGAGATTGTTAGTATGACAGCCCATCTTTTCCATTACATAGTCCATCGCTTCCTCGTAGATAGGCAGACCATACCAATCAACGCCGGCTTCTTCAACCCATTCTCTGCGGATTTTGTCCTGAGTCTTTAGACTGGCACACCAGTTGACCGTCGACCCACCGCCAAAAGTAGCTCCTGCAAGTACCATCATGGCTCCATCGTCGGTGATAACGGCACCACCCTGCTCATAAAGATTGGAATGACCGTCATCTTCATTGAATACTAATTCTGATTGAGGATAATAGACGCCTTTCTCAAGTACTAGGACCGAGTATCCCTGTTCAGTCAATCGACTAGCTACCACTCCACCGCCAGAGCCCGAGCCAATGATGACTACATCAGCCGATATTTCACTTGAAGTGGCATATTTGCCAATGTCAAGAATCTCATGTTTGAAGAATTCTTTCTGGGCGAACCTTTCCGCATGGTTTAGTCGTGGCTCAATGTAAGGATGGCCAATTGCCTTGTATGCAAGAGGACAAGATCTTATAAATGAAGCAGTCGACAGATCAAGCAGTGATCTGAATAGCTTTCGTAGAGGAGGCAGCCGCGAATTGTACCAAGATAACACTACTGATTCACGACCAGCCAGTGGCATTTCACTTAATAACGTACTTGATTTGGTGAGTAAAACTGCTGTCGAACGGTGAGATAATAATTTGACAATAAGGATAAGCTGGCTGCGATTATCCGTGCCCACTTTCGACACTGCTGTTCTTATCGAAGCTTTAAACGCTTCTTCCCGCTTTGAAGGACATAGATTAGCAAACTCGGCAAACTCTTCTTCAGTGGCCGAGTACTCATTTTTCGAGCGATATGGTTTTAAAAGGCTGGCCTCGACAGGAGGGAAAAATGTATCGGCAATTGCGAGTAATGTTTTCCAATCTTGATCAGAGAACTTGGCCAACGAGTCCCCATTTGGTACCGCCAGGTCGGTGCTGGCGGTCAACGAGGCAGCAATTCTCTGAGCTTCCATCATAGTCTGACTGTTTATAGATAGGCCTTCAGAGGAGGTACCCGTAGACATACTACTAGAAGATCCAGAATGATTTCGGCCCATGATTGACTAGGAGAGGGGAGAGGGGAGAGGGGTGTCTGTGCGGGGTACGTGGGCTGCAAGTGGATCCACGGTGAGATTTGAAATGTGGGGCAGATAATATGCACAGGAACTGAAATTTCAGAGATACCTACTATCGAGATGGTAGATAATAGACGTTAGACGGCAGCCGGTATGAATGTTTGTAGGCCAAAAATAGTCGACTTGTGTGTCTTGTTTAATAATTGATAGATGGTTATTTGTTGGTCTTAAGAGACGTATGTGGTGTGGTGTGCGATTTTGCAGTTACCACACTAAATGTTTACTTGTATAAAGCTCAATTGATTCCCAGATAAAAGTGATTCAACTGATCATACGATATCTCATATCTCAAACATTGCCTGTATATTTATACCTTGGCACACCATTTCAAATGTGGGGAAACGAAGCCCAAGGCTTGTGCTGACTTCATACTTTCTCCAGCCGAGGCGGAGAATAGGTCGCCCATCAGGTGATATTGGCTGTCGATCAAGAATGTTTGGGCACTCATATGTTGGGGAATCGAAACTCCGACACAAGATTAAGCTTTGGACGGCATTTCTGGGACAAGTATGAAGTCGCTCATTCGTAAAGAGCAGTGAAAATTTACAGCCCTGTGCTAATAATGTTTATTTCACATGCAGGTTGCAGGGAAATCTGTTGAATAGCTCCTGAGGTACATTTTCACATGATATGATTGTCAGCCGCGATCCTTCACAGATACGTACGGAGGAACGAGGTGGCTCCACTTCTGAGCTGGAGGCTCGAAATACGCTTTGACTTGGCAAATAAGCGTCATGTAATTAGTACTGGGAATTGACGGTCGTTTTCATACTCGTAGAAAGACCGTCTACTGTGTCCGATAACCGCGATTATGTTGGGATGTTCCTAGCCGCTTCCCATTTAGACTGTCCATCATCAGCAGGCTGTCTGAGTCACAATAGTTATTGTGTACGCACTTCACCAATGATCCTTCCTCACTCTGTCCTAATCCAGTTTAAAAATGAGAGACGAGATTGAACTTGAGACTCACGGGGCTTCCAGCATCGTCTCATTGCCCACGAATGATTCAGCACTGTCGAGTGAATCTTCATCTGCATACAATAAATATTCCATAGTTATTGCGGGATTCATTGCAAACTTTATCGTATTTGGAATCGCTTTTACGTTTGGGGTCTTTCAAGACTTTTATCTGTCCCCAAACGGCCCTTTATACGGCGAGTCTGTGGCAGTAGTGTCGATTATTGGTTCTGTAGCAACATGCCTAACTTATATGTTGACAATTGCCAATAATCTGCTGGCCAAATATTTATCGGTACAAGAAATAATGGCCATTGGGTCGGTTATACTATCTATGGGCATGATATGTGCGTCATTTGCTCATACAACTTGGCAGTTTGGCCTTTCACAGGGTGTAATGTTCGGAATAGGATCATCAATGATATATATGCAGCCCGTGATCCATGCTCCTCCATACTATAATACACATCGTGGTATTGCCATGGGATTGGTGTTTTCGGGAACTGGATTTGGTGGTCTTTCCATGGCGCCTTTTACCAGGTATCTTATTACCCATATAGGATGGCAGTGGGCACTGCGAGCCCTTGGATTCATCTCTTTTGCTTGTTTGTTTCCAACAAGTTTTATGGTGGTACCACACCCGTCCTTTGTTGTCACAGCAAATGGACCTATGTCTGTCAACTTACGAGTTGCTAAGACCTGGAAGTTCTTCCTTCATATGTCAGGTTGCTTACTTCAGGCAGCGGGGTATTTGATCCCTTTATTCTACATGTCGGTGTACGCTCAGGCATTGGGATTCTCTGCTTCCCAGGGCGCCACTTTTATTGGTATAAATAATGCTGTCAATGCTGTATCAAAAATCATTGTTGGATTCTTTGCCGATCAAATAGGAAGAATCAACATGTTAGTCTTTTGTGGCATCATGAGCACGGTCTCGGTGTTCGCTCTTTGGTTGATTCCACAACAACAAACATTTCTCGCGTTTGTGGTTTTATATGGGATCTTTTCGGGGCCTATAATTGCCTTGCTGCCTACATGTTTGGTGGAATTGTTTGGAATTCAAAACTACAAGTCTATCACTGGGTTAATGTATTTCAGTCGAGGCATTGGCAATTTCCTCGGTTCTCCCATTGCCGGATTATTTGTGCCTAATAGCTTACTGATGAAAACCGCTAGCTATAGAAATGCCATTCTCTACAATGGGGCTGTGTTTGTTGTTGGATCGATATGTTTTGTCATTCTCAGGGGGATTGTAGCATCCGAGAACCACTGGAAATTTAGGCAGTAAATAAACAGATAGACAGATGCATATTAGTTAATGATCGTCGATTGATAAGGGTTAGGCAGAAAATAAATGTTTAAAAAATTCTTATCGAGGCTAGGGTTACAGCATTTTTTGTATGTCCAATTTATTTATATATATATATAGGTGATATTAATAGTTTGACATTTCAACTAGTTTATAATCAAAATGGTTCTGAAATCGACCCCTGGTGCCAATATACCGATATATCAAATATCTGGTACAAATGCATCCCGATCGTTACCAGATTGGTTGGCTCGGAAGCGAAAGAGAGCTCTGAAAGATGATGCAGAATATTCCAGTCGGATCGAGTTGATCCAGGATTTCCAATTTGAAGAAGCTTCAAACAAAATCAAAGTTACTAGAGATGGCCAGTTCTGTATGGCCACTGGTACTTATAAACCACAGATCCATGTTTACGATTTCGAGCAACTGTCTCTCAAATTCGACCGACACACGGACGCAGAGAACGTTGACTTTATAATCATTTCCGAAGACTGGACAAAATCAGTTCATTTACAAAATGATAGAAGCATTGAATTCCATGCCCAGGGTGGTATTCACACAAGGTCTCGGATTCCCAAGTTTGGTCGTGACATGTGCTACAATCCTGATTCGTGTGATTTATATATTGGCGCGTCAGGAAACGAAGTGTACCGGCTCAACTTAGATCAAGGAAGATTTTTAGCGCCTTTTGAAGTGGAATCTGAAGGCGTGAATTGTCTGGAAAGAAGTTCAAGTCATGGCCTTTTAGGATTCGGTATAGAAGATGGTACAGTTGAATTCTGGGATCCAAGATCAAGACATAGAGTTGGTTCTCTGGAAATCGGTGGTGGTGGATATGGATTAGGAAGTGGCACGACAGCATTAGCATTCCATTCTGATGGACTAAAGGTAGCATGTGGTAATCATGAGGGTAATACTCTACTTTTCGATTTACGATCTTCTCAGCATACTCTAATAAAAGATCAAGGATACGGATTCCCCATCAAGAAAATTGAATACATCGATACCGATAGCGTTCGCGATAAGATTTTGACTGCTGATAAGAGAATCGTAAAGATTTGGGATGCCAAGTCAGGCGAGGCGTTTACTAGTATGGAGCCCACAGTCGATATTAATGATGTTGCTCATATCCCCAATACCGGTATGTTTTTCTTGGCCAATGAAGGTATTCCTATGCACACATACTATATTCCTGCCATTGGTCCTGCTCCCAAGTGGTGTTCGTTCCTTGACAGTATCACCGAAGAACTGGAAGAAAAGCCTGCTACAAGTGTATATGAGAACTATAAATTCGTTACTCGTAAGGAATTGGCAGCATTGAGTCTAGGTCATTTGATTGGTAGCAATATTGTCAAAAGCTACATGCATGGTTACTTTGTTGATCAGAGATTATATGAACAGGCCAAGCTTATTACTGATCCATTTGCGTATCGAGATTATCGTGAGCGAGAAGTCAAGAAGAAGATTGATCAGGAAAGAGAATCTCGTATTCGTACTAGTGGAGCAGCGGCGGCTGCAGCCCGAGTCAAGGTTAATAAGAAGTTTGCTTCTGAAATGGCCGAACAGGGAGGCGAAGATGCTGTCGACGATCGTTTCAAGGCCATCTTTGAAGACCCAGAATTCCACATTGATGAGGATAGTTATGAATATCGGTTACTGCATGGCGGTCAAGGTGGTAAAAAGACTAATGGTACAGAAAGGAGCAATTTGAGAGATACTCCAAGAGCTTTGACTGCAGCTGAGGAGGAGGAGCTGGAGCGACAGAATGGCAATGCGAAGTCGGACGATTCACAGTCAGATTCCGAATCGGAAGAAGAAGACCCCGAAAAGGTCCAGAAGCGAAAGATCGCCGAGATTCGTAAACAAAAGCAGGAGGAACGCAGGGTTAAGAAGCTTCGAGCTCAGGATGAGCTTAAAAGCTCTTTGCCGGAGATGAAGATTATTCGCCAGAGTGCCGAATCACAACTGAGGGCCAGTAAAACATTTGGCGATCAAGTTGAACAACTACAATCTCAAGAAGACCGATCTTCTAGCACCTCGGACGTGCGACGAGGTCCTCGTGGCGAGATGGAGCTCTCTTTCATACCCCAGAAGAAGTCAGCTAAAAAGGTGTCGTATAAGGACAATAATAACGACGACGACAATGAGTCCGTCGCTAACAAGGGCAGAAAGGCCCAACGTTACGATAATAGGAGAAGGGCCAGCAAGAATGCATTCCGTGGAATGTAAGCGACACATGTAATTTTTTTATTTATCCATAATGTAACATTTTTTCCTTCATTTATATACAAGTATGTTTGGACATTGGTTCTTGCCCAACTCACATAATAACTAAGAGGTAGATAACGAATGAGAATCCTCGGGAAGATTAAGGCCTACTCGTCGAGCCGATAATCTAATGCGCTCTTCGTCTTCCATATTGGCGCCTGGGTTATATCGTTCTAGGAGCGATTTGTAAGTGCGCTGTGATTTTAGGTATTCGACGATTTCAAGCCCAAATAACAAATTGGCTTCACTAACCTCGGATGCGTTGAAGACATTCCGAAGAGCTTCTGCCTTGTACACTCTTTCCTTGCGTAGCTCCTCTTCACTGGATTGATCTGTAGTAGCCACCTCTTTCTGCTTATGATACTGCCTTAGAGCTTCTCTCTTTTTAAGGTCCGAAGCATTCCTGCTCTCTGCGGCCACAATATGGTGACGGGTAAGCTCTCTATATAGTTTTCTATACAGGCTTCGCGCTGTTATGGATGACATTCTGTGAGGGTGTGAGCGGATTATGATCTGTGATCTGTGATCTGTGATCTCGGCGAAAATATCACCAGTTAGCCCGACTGGTAGCGCCGTGCGTGGTAGTAATGGTGATATAATTAATGGTGATATCCAAGACTGGCGACAATGGCCCTTATTCATCACCCGACGGATTACTGTCTATTGTTATTAATACAATCAGAGTTAGGTTTGCGGGAATATTTATATCAACTTGGTAATGGACATGACATGACCTGCAGCTGCGGATGGTGAGCCATTAAATGGACTATCATTAGAATGCTGGTTACGGTGTGGGTCTACGAGACCTGACATCAGGTGTTCATGGATCCTAGTTAAGATAACCAGTAAGGCATGTAAAGTCTGGAATAGATTTTGGTTACAAATGTATGAGAAATGAATGATTTCTGTGTCAGAGCCATAAGCGTGGGTCACCGTGAATAACAAGAAAAATCACTCATTCCAGGCTGGGCATACCTCATCACACACCACTATTCAAAACTTACCATACGCCTTTTTTTAATATTTCTACCCACTTTAGTCGTCTTAATATGCCCTATATACAATGTATATAGTGTTTATATTGTTTATATTGTTAGCACCAGCAGCGTTAGCTTGGATTTAAAGTTGCAGATCCACCCCGTAGAAGGATTTGTCGAGTGAAAACCTGCACCGAACATATCAAACGTTTCAGAGCAGTAAACGATATAACGTTCTTATAAACATTTATACACATATCTTACAGTATCGATTCTAAAACGGTGAATAGTAACGACTGCCTTATCAGCATCATTGACACAACCTTGAACATTAGGTAAATTGTACTCTATAGTAATATATCTATCTACTGCCTGACTGACTACCCTTCAGATAGAATCAGTAGAAATACCCCCATTGGCTCATCCAATAACTGCCTGCCTAGGACCGCACGGATTATCTATCTCTCATACGGAGCCGACCGTACAGCTACAGTACCGGGCCGGAGTAAATACCCACTGCTTAAATGCACTACAAAGACCGATTCCCGCTCACATTGGCCGGATCAACCACAGAAACAGGCGGTGGACAAGACATCCGGGTGGCAGGCCCTAACCCCGGCGCGGGTTGAAGAAGCCGAGTCCGATTGGGCAGGAAGGAAAAATTCAGCCAACCGCTGCGAAAAGCCGCAGATACCGACACCTAAACTAAGGAGCCCTACCTAGTGCGGAAGAAGGCCAGATTGAAGATTCTTTCGTTACTTCTTGGTTTCATTCTGAAATTTTACAAGTACAAAAAGAACCAAGGAATAACCAACCGACTTTCTGTTATATATAGATAGATACGATGCGTGCTGCTTTATCAAAGGTGAGTAGGAGACGGACCCCCAAATTAGGTCTGAGCGAAACTAACTCAATTGCAGTCTGCTTTGTTGCGAACCCCAGTGCTTGCCTCAAGACGGTTCTTGAGCACTACTGCGTCAGCTCCTACCAAGTACGGGCAAAAGTACACGGTAACTCTTATTCCTGGTAAGTGCTCTGTTCGGTTGTTGTAGTGCTCTGGCTGTACTAACCAGTGTATTATATAGGTGATGGTATTGGTGCTGAAATCACTGATTCAGTGAAGACCATTTTCAAGGCTGAAAACGTGCCTGTTCAATGGGAGCAAGTCGATGTGACTGGTCTTGTCGAGCCTGCCAACTCAATGGCTGAATACCCCGACGCTTATCAAGAGGCCATTCGATCTCTTCAAAGAAACAAGGTCGGTTTGAAAGGTATTCTTTATACTCCAGTGGACCGCACTGGACATCCTTCTTTTAACGTTGCTCTTCGTAAGGAGCTGGATATTTTTGCTTCATTGGCTTTGATCAAGAACATTCCTGGTGTGGAGACCAGATTGAAGGATATCGACATGGTCCTGGTCCGTGAGAATACCGAAGGTGAATATTCTGGACTTGAACATAGACCCACTCCTGATATTGTCGAGTCGTTGAAGATCATCACTTCATATAACTCTGAGAGAATCGGCCGTTTTGCCTTTGACTTTGCCATTACCAATAACAGAAAGAAGGTCACGGTTATCCACAAGGCCAATATTATGAAGGCTTCGGATGGTCTGTTTAGAGCTACCATCAAGAAGCTCGGTGAACAGTACCCTCAAATCACTGTCGACGATATGATTGTCGACAATGCCTCTATGCAAGCCGTGTCAAGACCCCAACAATTCGACGTGTTGGTGACTCCTAACTTGTATGGTACCATTTTGTCCAACATTGGTGCTGGTTTGATTGGTGGACCTGGTCTTGTGCCTGGTGCCAGTATCGGCCGTGAGTATGCTGTGTTCGAGCCCGGTTGTAGACATGTCGGCCTTGATATCAAGGGCCGTAACAGTGCCAACCCCACTGCCATGATCTTATCCGCAGTCATGATGCTGAGACATCTGGGTCTTGATGCATATGCCGACAGAATTTCAAAGGCCACTTACGATGTGATTGCTGCTGCTAAGATCAGAACTCCGGATTTGGGAGGCAAGTCTACCACCACTGAATTCACTCGTGCCATTCTTGATGAATTGGAGAAGGCTTAAAGAACATACACCCTGTAGATTATGTATTAATTATGAATAAATAAATATAACGTGATCTTGAAATCAACTTTAAATTGGAGTGTGCACGGTTGAGAGACCCACTTCAGGCGGATTCTTTTTGTACATATATTATCCTTATGATGTCCGAATATGCATTCACGCCTGACGAACCAGGATCCTATTACTTGTCAGCGTGTTTATAAATTGCCTGTATATTCATTATATCATCTCTTCTCCGGATCTTTTCTTTCCTAATTGTGAGAACTGACTGTCTTGACATATATACGCATTTGCCTATGAAAACTTCCGTCCAGCCGTGTCTCGCTTACCTACCATCGATAGGGTTAGGAATCACGCGCGCGTCGCGAAATTAGTTAATAATCACGTTTCACACGCCAAGTGCTTTTTTCCCCAGAAGCTCTCAAATGTATTATTTTTGCCAGATGCTTTATGACAGTTTTTCTGCCAAACCAAATTAATCATGAGAAACAGTAGAAAAACCAGCTCGGTCGCTTCACCGTCAATAAGAAATGGACGTGATTTTTTCCAGCCAAGAACAAAATCGCTGGCACCTGGTAGAAACCTGACCACTATGTCAATCAATCAGAACGAAAATATAATTCCTGATGTTCATAGTATGGTCAAAACTGATCTAGCAAAACTATCATCTATGAATGTGTTTGAAGATGAAAACAAGCCGTTGGTGCCTCATATTAGTCTTATATCTAAGGATGAATACAAGGTAGAGGATCAGCCAGCAGTCATTGATTTAACTCAGCCAGATCCTGATACTGCCCAATCACAAGATGATGGAATCGTAGGAATTGTAGGCCGCACGTTAACGACTGGTCCAAAAGAGGGCGCTTCCTCGTCTCAACCTGACAAAATGACCGTCAGCGGACTGAATGCTGCATCTAACCTCGCTTCTATATCAAAAAAGAGAAAAGTCCCTTCATGGGACACTTATATTCACAACGGCAGGCAAGCCACCAGAACAAAGTCATCGTCTAGTATCTCACCTAACGGTCCATCTGTCCTAGGAAACTACCAGTCTGGATTTGCACACAATAACCTCAGTGAGGAACAGAAGCGCGTGCTGGAGATTGCTCTCAGTGGTGAGAATCTATTCTTCACTGGCGCGGCAGGCACTGGCAAATCGTACTTATTGCAGACTATTATTAGTCAATTGCGACGAAAATATGTCGAGCCAGACGCAGTAGCAGTAACTGCTACCACGGGATTAGCAGGAATAGCCATCAATGGTTCAACTGTGCATAGATGGGCATCGATTGGACTTGGTACCGATTCTGCTAGGGATTTGGTAAACAAAATCAAAAAAGTCAAAGCCAGCGCCATGAGATGGAAACTAACTAAAGTACTAATTATTGATGAAGTATCGATGCTCGACGGCATTTTATTTGACAAATTGAATGCAATTGGTAAGCAGTTGCGAGACGAAAAAGACAAGCCCTTTGGCGGTATACAAATTATTTTAACTGGGGACTTTTATCAGCTGCCTCCAGTGGCCAAAAGTGGCCAGTCAATGCCTTTTTGTTTCGAAACTACCGCCTGGAAAGAGGCTATCAAGAACCAGATCGAATTGACAAAGATATTCCGTCAACAGGGAGATCAGCAACTTATAGACATTCTTAGTGCTTTACGGTTGGGCGATCTGAATCAGGACATTGTGAATCGATTCAGGCAATTAAGTCGGCCCATTGAATACAAGGATGGTATTAGTCCAACAGAGTTATATCCACTAAAGAAACAGGTTTATGATGCTAATAACAATAAACTCCACGAACTCAAGGGGAGACTATTTACCCATATAGCGATGGATTATTTCAAAGAAAAGACTTATGAAAGACTGTTGGACAATTTCATGGCCGAACGCGAACTCAAACTCAAGTTAAATTCCCAGGTTCTTTTTATCAGAAACGATCCTGACAATGGCTTAGTTAACGGTTCTCAAGGACGAGTGATTTCATTTGTAGCTGATGAAGGCACATGGCATCGTTTGCGTGAAGAACCAGAGGCTTTTAGAACCTATTCTGATTTGATCGAGAGTTGCCCTGTTAATGGTGATCTTGGCCAACATATTCGTCAATACTTGAACAGCAGTTCCCAGTCCATTAACGAGCATTCGGCGGAACTTCTTAATCTACTTGCTGAACAATGTAAAGATGACTGCCGGTTTATGAGCCCAGTGGTCGAATTTGTTGAAAAGAGAGAATCTAAGACGGTTGTGGTCTTGAGACATGAGTTTGCTCACACTGTAAAGATGCCACATGATGTTTCAGGTAAGGAGATCACTCTAGCATCTAGAAAACAATTTCCATTGATTCTTTCCTGGGCTCTGTCAATTCACAAAGCTCAGGGGCAGACTTTATCGCGAGTCAAGGTCAATCTCGCGCGATCGTTTGAAACCGGTCAGGCCTATGTTGCTATTTCTCGTGCTACTCACACAGAAGGGCTTCAAGTGCTGGGATTTTCCGAAAGAGTCGTCAAGGTCAATAATTCAGTGCGGGACTTTTATTTGAGTTTGAAGCAATCTACAAGCTAGTGGTCTGAGGCTATATTTGAATCGTTGCATGTTTTTCTGTATTTATTGTTATATATATTTATTCAAAGTATATCTCGGCTAAAATAAGTTCGTTTTGGGAGAATTCAGGGGTAAGATATCCTAACCCAGGACGACCACCACCGACGAGATCGTATGTACAAAGTTTAATCTAATTAACCAGCAGAGATTGACAAAATAATATAGATATGGAGCCGCTCGTGAGGAAGATAATGAAGCAGGCTTTTTGTGGCTTTCGTTCAGCTTCAGATCTGCAAGCGACATGCTGGCTGGCCTGTGTTTGACAGCAGAGCAACATGTATCACCTCCCAGTTTTAATTATTCAAAGAACCAACATATGCGTCTTCAAGTTCAATGTCGAGGAGAGGTCGCGCGAGTCAGTCAGTTGCATGCGGATGAAAATCGGTGCAAATCGGCACACTCCGCTTATAGGGCGATATCGGCAGACAATTCAGGTGAACCCCTCATTCTGGAGCCCAACAACCCCAACCCAGGCAGAGATCATTAAGGTCCCATCGGGTTATATATATGGCTGACTGACTATTTCACGGATAAAAAAACGGCCTTCAGATATATTTGATTTGAAGCCAAGCCAATTCGATTTTGTATGTTGTAATATGTGAAGATTGGAGATGTGACACTAACTGGTATAGGACAGAATAACGAATAACCTAAAAGTATAGAAAAAAAATGTCTGGAAATACCGAGAAACGTGAGTTTTCGAGATGAGCTGCTAGGCTGTATTGTAGAGGCAGCAATGGAACACCAATCAATTTGTTCTAGGCTAACCATGAAATAGCGCTGCCATTTATTTATCAATTTGTGTCTGGTGCCGTGGCTGGCATCTCAGAGGTAAGTGAGCTCCACGACAGAGCCTGCTCTCCATAGCTAACAGAATTAATAGATTCTGGTAATGTACCCATTAGATGTGGTCAAAACTAGGATCCAACTCCAGGTCGGCACTGGTGCTGGTGAAGAGGCCTATACAAGCATGTTAGACTGCTTTAGAAAAATCATCAAGAATGAAGGTGTCAGCAGACTGTATCGTGGTATCTCGGCTCCTATTCTTATGGAAGCTCCTAAGAGAGCCACCAAGTTTGCTGCTAATGATGAGTGGGGAAAATTCTATAGAAATCTCTTTGGTATTCCAACTATGAACCAACCTCTTGCGGTGCTTACTGGTGCTACTGCTGGTGCCACTGAATCATTTGTTGTTGTGCCATTTGAGCTGGTTAAGATCAGATTACAAGACAAATCGTCAAAATACAAGGGGATGGGCGACGTTGTTACTCATATCATTAAGAAGGAAGGCCCACTAGCTTTATATAATGGTCTCGAGGCAACGCTATGGCGTCACATTTCCTGGAATGCAGGTTACTTTGGTGTTATCTTCAAAGTTCGTGAACTATTGCCCAAGAGAGAATCTAAATCTGGTCAGATCACCAATGATCTAATTTCTGGCTCTATTGGTGGTACCGTCGGTACTATGGTAAATACACCCTTTGACGTGGTTAAGAGTCGTATCCAGAACACCACCCGTGTAGCTGGTGTTATTCCCAAATACAATTGGACCGTTCCTAGTGTTGTTACTGTTTTCCGTGAAGAAGGGTTTGCTGCTCTTTATAAGGGCTTCCTACCAAAAGTGCTGCGATTGGGACCCGGGGGTGGTATTCTGTTGGTGGTGTTTACAGGATGCATGGACTTTTTCCGTTCCATTCAAAAATAGATCATGGTATAAATTACAGTGTATATGAATTATAGAACAATGTAGTCTGTCGAGGTCTACTATATCATTGTCTCCATGATGGCGAGGTTGTGTGTAATAAATATTTCTTACGTCGCTTTTTGAATATCATTTAATAACTCAGCTGGTAAATATTTATGAGCTAGTAAGAAAGGTGAATAGTCCATGAGCAGGCGCTGGCGACGAATCAGCTGCACAACGTCGGAAATGTCGACCGTTTTTCGCCTGGAATGTTTGGCATATGCTGACAGATCGCTTGTAGCTTGTTCAAAGAACGAATTTGAAGATACAATGACCTGCTCAAATGCTTCTGGGGTTAGTCGTGACGAAGACACTGTTTTGAGAATATCTTTTATTATTTTGCGGGGAATGGCTGTTTCAGGTCTTTGTATTTTGGCCGTCGACGACGCCCTGGACGAGGATCTGGAAATAGGTCCAGCTTGCACTCTGAATTCTTTGACAGGAGTAGTCATGTCGTTGTCTACTTGATCGATATCATCGTATCCGATTGTGACATTTTCTTCGCCAATAATCGGGCCACTATTATCGCTATGGCTTTCGTCATCGCCGTTGTCCTGCTCATAAAACGTGGAAGCATTTCTAGTATTATCAGTATCATAATCATTAGCAGCACCTGCGTATTCATTATACCCTTCATAATCATCGTTATTCTCATTAAAGCCGTCGTTTTCATCACGGTTTATCGTCGTCTGCATACCAGTTGTTTCAAATTCGGTACTGGCATTCTCATCCAGCTGGATATGAAAGCTGGTGTTATTGGTTATATTTCCAACACTGGTATCGGAGATCGGGAATCCAAACGTATCTCTACGGGATCCAAAAGTACTATCAGCAATATCAAATGTATCACTAAACCGTCGCTCAACAACGCTTAGCCTTTCTGCCGGTAGTCTTCTCTCCAACTCGATATCGCCAGGGGAATGTGTAGCTATTTGAAACTCATCCCGTGAGTGGCTATTTTCAGGTGCTTGACTCATCCTCCTTAATACAGGGTCTACTCCGCGGTCTGGCATATTCGTCTCATTATCCGGCTGTTCTTCCCTTTTGTCCGTCTCTTCATCATCATTTGCAGGGAAGTGAAATCTTTTGCGGCCAAGGGCTGGCTGCTGTGGCGTCGTTCTCGGCGGGGGCGCTGATGATATCTTTCTCTGGCTCCGCGAATGTTCTCTGTCAGGAACGATTTCCGTCGTTTCTTCTCGCCTCTCGTTTTTTTCTTTTACTAGAGCTCTGCTTAAAGCTCGTAAATCATCTCTG
Source organism: Sugiyamaella japonica (assembly GCA_030583365.1). Taxonomy (NCBI): domain Eukaryota; kingdom Fungi; phylum Ascomycota; class Dipodascomycetes; order Dipodascales; family Trichomonascaceae; genus Sugiyamaella; species Sugiyamaella japonica. The sequence continues at coordinate 178,717 of JAJMIG010000002.1, forward strand.
GGAGTCTGCTTCGATACTTTAATCAATCGGGAGATCCGGCGACCTGGGGTAACGGCGGCAGCCAATGCTCGAATCGTATGAGGAGTAGTCGCCTCGCGTCGTATTCTACGCTGTGGAGTCGCAAACTGCGACCGCGGCGTATCCACCAGTATCCTACTTCTCCTTCTTGGAGACCGTTCATCTGACATGCCTGTGGGTTGACAACATCAACGAATCGGTGACTCTAATGAAATAGAGGCCGATTGCAGGGATAACAGAGATGGTTATTTGTTTTGATCTGATCAATTTATATCGTCTTGCATACAACGCGCTCGTGAGGCTCACATTTATGACTATGAATAAATATCCTATATGGCTACTACTCTGGGTTATTTGATGTTCGTGAACTTGGAGTATAGTGGACTCTCCATGGTCTGGCACTCATTAGAAATACTGGGGTTATGTGAATCGTTTTACGAGTTACCTAACTTGGTCGTTCAGTTTATTCACAAGTGAGTCACTTAAGTTTATTGACTTAGATTCTACAATGTATTTCCTCCTTTCAATCTGTACAAACCCACCAGCCCATGTCATCTACTGAACATCTCTACAAGTAAAAATGTCCAAAATGGCAATTGGGCATTTAGACGGTCCATCCAGCTAATAAGCCAAAGCTTTCACCCCAGCCCTTCACCTTCTTGCTCTACCCGAAATTGGCATGACGCTTGTTCCTTCAGTAGGTTAACAATAAAAGACAAGCAACACGGAATTGCCAAGGGCGCCGCACGAAGAAGAAGAAAAAGGGAAGAAAACAATCTGATGAAATGGCCGGAAGCACATGAATTTATAGCTTTTTACTGAAAGATCCGATTGACTAAAAAATTTCATTACGATATGCTCACAGTTTCCTAGGCAACGATCACGTGACACGACCCATCGTTTATTATCAGTCAGTAATTAATTGATATATTGTAATCGTGCAAAACCTACCAAACCGTCGTCATTCACATTTATACAAATCATGGCTGGAGGTAATGCTCGCCCAATAGATCTGAATGAGGATGAGTTTTCTCAATTAAAGGAATCCACCGAGGCAGCGGGGAGCAGTAGTAGTACAGCAGCCCACCTCAGCGTGGCGACGACTTCTTCATCCCCTGCTCCTAGTGTAGGCTCGAGCCTGAAGCTCGATAAGGGCAAGTCCAAGGTCCGAGACAAAAGGGCTGATGGAAAGATAACCCCAACAGCACGTCATGGGCTAGACAGAAGCCCACTGGCGGTAACACTCATAATCAAAATGTCCGATGGATCTCTTCAAGATGTTCCTTTAGAGATAGATAATATACTCGACATCACGGTGTCTCAGATTAGAAGAATGATTCGACAAAACGTAGGCGGCACAACCCTCAATAGACGATTACGACTGATTTATGGAGGCAAAGTGTTGAATGATCTTACAAATGTTGCATCCGAAGTTGCTGGTGTGGAACTGGCCCCACCAGCGTCAGCGACCACGGGGTCTTCGAATATCGCCCCTGTGGTGATCAAGGGGCCCAAGTCAAATAGAATCTATGTTCACTGCGCTATTGGCGATATCCTGACCCCGACCGAGCTGGCCAAAGAAGGTGAATATGATAAACGGATTCCTACTAGAAGTACATTACCAGAACTACGAGGCTTCGATAGACTTCGAGACTCTGGATTTACTGATGAAGATATCGTTCAGCTGAGACAACAGTTTGGAAGATTATATGGTGCTTCACCTGTGCCAGGTAATGGTGGTGGTGGAGGAGGAGCTAGTGGTGACAGTGGTGCTGATAGTGGTCAAGTCAATAGTGATGGGGTCGTTGATAGAACAGGCCAAGGAGACCGCCGTATTGACGAAGAAATGACTCGTATGGAAGAGCAATGGATTGAAACTGGAGTCACTGACGGTCCAGCAGACATTGCTGCATTAATGGGTGGCGATTATCTGGATGATTTAGTAGGCATTCTGATTGGAATGTTTCTGGGCATTCTTGTTATCATTTTGGCAAGTGAATCGTCGGCCCTGTTCTCCAAGCGGCAGCAGAAGGCCATTATTGCAGGCGCAATAGTCAACTTCTCATATGCATTGTTACGAATTCTCATGTAAAAAAAAAAGCGATACTGTGTTTACTAGCGTAACATGAATATTTATTTCACATTCTACAGCACCATCTATATCGATGCATGGAAGCAGCAATCCATCCACTACTACCTACCTGACGAATAATCGTTCTCCCTGATCAAACACATAGTCGACAGCATGCTCAACAGGCTCGTCAAAGATATACGGAAGAGCAGGAACCACTGCAAGGCCCAAGCCAACTGGACCGTAGGTTCTTATTTTTACATTCTTGACATTTTTCAACGCTCGGCCTGAATATCGCACTGTCGAGTGAATCGTGAAAGCAGGCAAAGCCATACTAGCAATCGATTGGAACACAGCTCGCTTGACAGTTTCCAATCTCCAATCAGGAGCATCTCTTTTGATAAGTTCCTTTTCTTCGTCATTGAATATTGGAACTTGCTGCCATGGTTGTAAACCTGGTTTATAAAGACCCTGTTGGCGTAATCTGGCCTTCCATCCTTCATAGGCCACATCTCCAATTAGATAGGCCCAACTGACTCCATACGCAGCAGTGACCATTCGAGGGTGAGCTACTGGTCGGAACGACTCGCCTATATCTGACGTGTACGCGACATATCGATGAGTGGCGGCCAAGATGGTTCGAAATCTCGCTGCGTACGCGGCATATCTGATATTTGAATCGGTAGATTCGGGCGCAGTTCCTTCTTGGATTCCCTTTACAATCCCATCTTTCTCTGATTCGGACATGATTTATTTAGTGGTGTTGTATGAATCTTTGCAATGACAGTCAAAAATATATACTTGATAAATATATTAAACAAAAGCGATTCAAGGTCCTTATATGGGAAGTGCTTGGTTTGTGCGGCGAATCTTAATACCCGGAGTCGGATATCGTCATGCACAATGCAATGCCGGTGCCCGATGTCCCAAGTAGCAGAACGGTGAAGTAATTAAACTATACATTAGAGGAGTTTACTATAGCTGGCATTAATGGTGTGGTGTCTTGAAGTTTTACACAACTAAATGGCTTTAAACATAGATTGACCCGATTTAAGAATTTGGGCAATTGGAAATAGAATCAGCTAAGCTTGCTGCCATACTTGTCTACGCTAAATCAACAGTGTGTGCTGAAATCGAAGCCGATTTGTGATATCATTCGACAGATTTATATAGTTGGCACACATACATATTGTGTACCTGATAGAACTGCTTTGGGTTTTACTATCCAGATGCTATTATTGGCTGAGCAGTATGCAGAATGCGTGCAAATTAAAAGCTAAGATAGCCGGCACAATGTGTCAAGCTAAATTATATTATCAGCAATATCTGTCCATCATTTCTCACAGTTCTGCCTGTTTGTTGCGCCACGTACCTGCTCTTACAGGTGAATACTATAACCAATAAGGATTCATTTAATTATCTTAGCCATAATGACGTAGTATGCGTACGTGATGCCTAAGAATGATAGTAGTTCAATCGTTGCGTCTATAAGCGAGCTGAAGTTATTCCTTTTATTCAATTTAGAATATCAACTGTCGAGATTACCAAAAATATGCTTTGATTCTTTCTGATAATATAGTTTATTCGGCCTGCCATAGCTGTCAATATGAACTCAGTCCAGGTTTAGGGTGAGGGTACAGAGAAGAATCACGTGACATAGTGAATCGGCACAGCAGATACTGTAACTTAATTTTTGCGGTTCTTCGGCCGTGTGGTCTAGTAGTATGATACTCGCTTTGGGTCATATTCTTTATGAATTAAAACACGATTGCGAGTGGTCCAGGGTTCAATTCCCTGCTCGGCCCAGTTTACCTTTTCTACCATAACTTTTAGTCACACTGACCAAGAGTTTTTTTTCCGAACCATGACTGGCACAACTTTCGAAATATGGCACTCAAGCTGAAGAGCTCAGGGCAATTAAAGTCCAGTCAACTAGCGTGAATGAATGTGAGAAAACAGAGGAGGAATATGGATATCGAGTAATATTGAATATGAAATGTCAATTCCTTTAGTTTACGTACTATTTATTTATCGATTCTCTCCGATCATATAGATTTCAAATAGACAAAAAATGATACTTAATTAATATATCCGTAAGATTGTCTCGTCTCTCAGAAACTCAATCAACATCTCTCTTCTACACACTATTAATAATTAATGCAAGCAGTACAAGCAATACATTTTTTTTGTCTTCGTGATCAATTACTACATAGAAGAAACATATTACAGAGCCAGCAAAGGCTGATGAGCATGTGTAAGGTGACGGCTTGATGAGATATCTCCGAAATCAATTAGTTATCTTGCCTAATAGATAGATGATCAATTAATGTCTCTGTCTTTCATAAGGGCTTGTCAGCGTTTTGAAACTTTTTATTTCGAAATTAATTGTTGGATTCAATGTGTCAGAGCAGGCCGCCTCTTCACTTTCTGAAGTGTCATAGGGAGACCAATTCTCTCGCGTTAATATGGAGAAACAGAAAGCATTATGGTAAAAACCATTGACGAGCCCTTATCTAATGACACATGATCAATCCATCTTCCTATTTATTGTCCTAAGCGTTGTTATATATAACCCTGTAGGACAGAGACGCTAATTGACCTACGACGACCACTCACTGGGTGAGATGCTGCCATTTTTTAGTGTAGAATCGACTGCCAGAGAGTCCAACACACCAGCCAAAACTTAAGATTTCGGCCATATTAATTGTAACAAAAAAAACATATTCTTATATAACAATCACGCCTAGGGATACTGCGCGTGGCTGGTTCAGCTTACCATTACACAGGTTTACGATTACGATTACGTATCATTTATTGTCTGTTTAAATCTACAGGATCAGTGACATGATTTGGCGGTGGTCGATTGTTTGTGTTGCCAGCGGTCAATATTTGTTCCTACCATACAACGTGTCCCCGCATTCACGAGACGAGTAAGGGTGCAGGTGCCAACCCGGATGAAAACCTCTTGAGAGGGAAAACCGTAGTTTTTGCGGCGTTTACAGACCTTAGACAGGACAACCTGGCTTCTGAGGAGTTTACGCTTCCCGCTGCGATGGCCGGCTGCCAATTTGACGTCATA